>JARHVA010002527.1:2425000-2508303 GCA_037957365.1 Torreya grandis | reverse complement strand
TTTCCAAGTTTTCAGAGATGTGTCTTAACTCAATACATAGGTTTAAACCTTTTTGATGTTTTGAATTCCTCAATATGGTTGTTAATAGGGTTTTAGACTTATATATAGATCTGTAGAGTGGTAAAATTGTAAAATATATTCTTTTAGATTGTTATTAATCCTCAATGCCAGTTAAAACCCTCGTAAACACCTTAACAACTCATTGTATAAAGATTCATGCATTTACATGGTTCAATTAAGGTACTGAGAATAATAAAACAACTTCAATAGCCTTTACACACATACCCACAACTTGTTTGATAATCAATTTCCTTCACTAGGAATTATTAAGGCTTTTAAGACTCCTAGAGATGTTATCCAAACTGCCAAACATTCCTTGAACCTTAAAAAATGATACTTATTTGCAAGAAACATAGTAATATTGATTTGAAAATCTTGTACTTAACTTTGCAAACATATATTACAATAATCTCTATCAAAATCAACCTCTGATGACTATTAAAATGGATTCATACACTCATTCACATGACACATAAGACAATAACTGATTTTACCTTTCTATACCTTGAATTTTCAAGAAAATTCAATAAACTGCTAATTAAACTCTGTTTTAAGTCTATTCTAGGCCTGTAGACACACAATAACCAATATCTGCATCTTTAGAGGTTCTCAAGATTTAACACTACGTGAATCATATAAAATAATATATATATCATCCATCTATAAAATTTCATAAGAATTGGATGGTTTGTTCAAAATTTATTGTAGTTTTTGTAGTTGAAACCTAGTTTAGGTGTTAAGCCCATACATAGACCCAAAGCATAATAAATAGGAAAATTCAAATTTTATTCACTTATCAAAGATTATTAAACTTATTAGAGACTCTCCACATGATTATGTAGTTTTCCTAACAATTTTTAGCTCTTGGACAAGCTTAAAAGTAAGTAACACAAACATTTTCCATGACCGTCAAGCTCCTTGATTATATTCCCAAACTGTTATAGGATATAAAACATAAACTCAATATAATTTAAATTTTTGTTACATGTTTATGAAATCTTATGATTGAATAAGACTCTTCCCTCATTCATCATCACTTATCAATTCACATCTATGCATAAAGTAATTCAAATGCTTAAGATAACCTCTTTTTATGACTGTGTATAACCCAAAATTCTATTTTTAGACCTTTACAACATCAAGAATCATCACACAATATAAAATGAAATAATAAGGTGATAAAAATAGTCACCCAATCATATCATAGAGTCCTGATTGAATGCTAATTCTCATAAAAATACTCTTATTTACACACACACACACACACACACACACACACACACACACACACACACACACACACACACACACACACACACACACACACACACACACACACACACACACACACACACACACATTCAAATATTTGAATTCTCATTTTGGCAAGAAAACTCAAAATATGCATAAGATACCAAATTTTGAATACCTCATGATCTGAACACCTCTCTCATGAAAAAATAAGGATCCTTCCACTTACCCAAGACCTACCAACCCAATCATTAAATTTATTAAATCAGATTTACATTGACGTGATGATGCTCCTACATCATGCTTCCCAGGTGCGAAAAATTTGAGCTCCATCTCAAATGAAACTTTGATTTATTTTTCCTTTTCTTTTAGTTGTGTTGTACTTGCACACTTTTTCAATCCTTTACCACACTCTTCTTTTTCTCTCTAATCTTAACTTTTGGATTGTATTTTCATCCATCTTCTTCTTTATGGCTTTATCCTCTAAGATGAGGATGTCTTCTCTTGAAAATTGTATATTATTTACTTGATCTCTTTCAAGAGATTATTTCTTTATGATTTTTAACTCCTTAACTAATGAATCTATACATATACAAATTAACAAAGCATTATATATAAAATATAGAGATCTTTGGGTCTCATTAAGTGTCTCTTGTAACCACACTTATCCTTCCAACTTGTAATTTGATTTATTAATTATTTTATCTTCTTTTCTTCTTCACTTTCTATCCTTCCAAGCACTAACTCAAGTGCCTTTTCATCATAATCCACTACCTCATTGTTCAAGGCATGCTCTAATGTTTCTATTTCATCCTCTAGCTACTTTGCACTCACATAGATAAAAAAAACATTATATTTAAAATATTATGTCCTTTCCACACCTTATTCAAGACTTAAATGATATTTATCAGTTGGTCTTCTTATTCTACATCATTTTATTCAACTTGTAACTTTTCATGGATACTCTCTTAATGATTATCCTCTTAGCTACTGGCTTGACTATCATCTTTCTCTTTGTTATTCTAAAAATGTGTTTTAGGTTCCTCATGTAATAACCTTATTGTCTTGTTTTCCGACAAGACAACTTTCTCCTCTTCATGTCCTTGCTTATCTTTGTCCACATGTCATTAATTTAGCTTGATTGTTTCATGATCATCATGCAACCTAAATTTTGCCTTTTCCTTCACATTATGTACCTAGTCTTTGTCACCTTCATCTCTATTGATTCTACTTTCATCCTCTTGGCTGAGGATCATTTTTTCTCTCTTGTTATCTATAATATACTATACAACTATCTCTTTGTGGTTCATTATTAACTCATCTTCCTTATTCTTTTCATGTTTTGATGACTCAAATTGAGAATTATTTCCTATAGCCTTCATACCTATAATCATACATTCAAATATATAGTTAGAATCAAAATTTTGAGGTCTAATTGCCTCTCTAAGTTCCTCATTGGGTTGCCTTTTTAGCACTCTTATCACCTTTTCCTAATTTATAATTTCTTGCTAACTCTTTCTTCTTTCCATAATATGCTTAACTGGTCACTTGACCACCTTTTTCATTTTTATGAATAACCCTTATTCTGATTGATTCCACTCTTCTAAAAATTGATGTAAGCATACTAAGGCCTGCTTCATCTCATCTATCTCTTTTTACATATTATCTTTTTTTATTACCTCATTCTTTTTCTTCATTTGGTTCTTTTTAATTTGCAGTCCTTCCATTTATCTTCTACTACTTCTTCTTGTGCCTCAGCCAAATCTTTTCTTTAGTCTTTTGACACCTCCAAGTCTTTTTCATCTTGGATCTCTTTGAAATCTATTTCACTTTGGATTATTTATCTTTGAGTCTCAATGTGCTCCTCTTCTTAACTTCTTAAGCCTAAATGGGCTATAGGATTGTAGAAACTTTCTCAGTTTCTCTTTTCTCAAATCACCTTCAAACTTATTCACTCTTACCTTTCTTTATTTCATACTTCACAAGAGTTTTTTCTTAGCTCTGATACCATTCTGATGTTAGTAGGCCCATGCTAGGTCTACTTACCAAGCCTTCTAGGTCCCCTTAAGGCTTTATAGCCTTAGTATACTTAATCTTAAACACTATCAAGACTCCAAATTCATACCCCTGATTCTTTATCAGTTTGTTCCATTTATATTGATTCATTTTTGTATGAATCCTTACTAAGAAATTAGAACAAACCTTCTTAACTAGGTCTCATTCTTACAAGGTTCTCTTGTATTTTAGGCTTTGTAATATTCTTTACTACGACAATATTTCATCCACAAGGGTCAATATATTCTTCTTTGCTTAATATCACTCTATAAACAAATTTTCATTTTCCTCTTTAGTGTATTCTTGTAGAAGATTACAAATGAACTTTGTATACTTGTAATATGTCTATACCTTCCTCTTTGAATCTCCTAATTCAAAATTTATATTCTGTAAGATCTAACATGATTTCAATAATATTCTTTAACTTGTTTATACTCTATCTAACCAAACAAACACACTACACCCTTCAACCAATGCTTATACTTGAACAAGATTGACTAGAATAGGGTTTTAGATTCTTTGATAGGTCTGTCCACCTTCCCTAGGCATATAATCATTTTCCCAGGTTCTTTTTGCATTCAAAAATACATGTTTTGATATTCTCTCTATGTTTCCAAATTCCATAGATTTGATATTAACTCAATTCATAGGTTTAAACCTTTTTTGTGTTTTGAATTCTTCAATATGGTTGTTAACAGGGTTTTAGACCAATATAAAGGTCTGTATACTGATAAAACTATAATATCTATTCTTTTATATGGTTTTGAATCTTGAATTTGGGTTCAAACCTTCATAAACACCTTAACAATTAATTGTACAAAGCTTCATGCATTTGCATGATTTAATTAAGGAAATGAATTCAAGAAAACAACTACACTAACCTTTACACGTAGACCTGAAACTTGTTTGATTGTCAATTACCTTAAATAGGATTTCTTAAGGCTATAAGGACTCATATATATGTTATCCAAACCACTAAACATTCCTTGAACCTTAAGAAATGATACTTATTTTCAAGAAACACAGTAATAATGATTTGAAAACCTCATACTTAACTTTGCAGAGTTGTGTTACAATAATCTTTATCAAAATCAAGATATAATGGTTATTAAAATGGATACATATGCTCATTAACATGTCACTCAAGACAATAATTGATTTTAAACCTTTTTGTGCCTTGAATTTTCAAGAAAATTCAATACACTATCAATTAAACCCTATTTTAGGTCTATATTGGCCTATAGCTACACACTCACCAATATCTACATCTGTAGAGGTTCTCAATATTTAAAACCACTTGAACCATATAAAACACCATATCTATCATCTAGCTATTTTTAAAAAAAAGATTTGTATGGTTCATTCAAAATTTATTGGAGTTTTTATAGTTGAAACCCTAGTTTAGGGTTTAAGCCCATACACAGACCCAAGAGCATAATAAATAGTAAAATTCAAATTTTGATCACTTTTCATAGATTTTTAAACTTGTTAGAGACTCTCCACATTACTATCTAGTTTTTTTAATGATTATTAGCTCTTAGACAAGCTTAAAACTGAGTAACATAGACATTTTCCATGACTATCAAGCTCCTTGACTGTATTCCTAAACGAGTATAAGATAGAAAACATTAACTCAATGCAATTTCAAATTTTGTTACCTATTTATGATTTAATAAGGCTCTTACCTCATTCATATTCACTTATCAATTCACTTATATGCATTATATAATTCAAAAGCTTAATAAATCCTCTTTTCATGACTGTCCATAACCTAGAATTATGTTTTCAGACCTTTACAACATCAATAATCATCACACAATATAAAATGAGACAATAAGGTGATATAAAATATCACCCACTCATATTGTGAACTCTTGATTGAAGACTAATTCTCACAAAAACATTCTTATTTACACACACACACACACACACACACACACACACACACACACACACACACACACACACACACACACACACACACACACACACACACACACACACAAAAACCATATTACAAGACCTTGCTAATTATTTCAGACCTCTATAACTATTACATACTCACACACACACCTTTTTATCTTCTTCCTTGTCATTTATCTTTTCTTAATTTTACTATTGGATCTTGTTATTCATACCAAGAGACTTATAATTTATCTAAAATTAGTTTGTTCTTGTTTCTATCAAAAATAATCTCTCAATTGTTCTTTTATTCTTTTCCAATGTATAACCAATGGACTTACTAGCTTAAGACTTACCCTTGAGTGGGTATATACATGAAACTTGTTTGATTGTAAATTACCTTAAATAGGATTTCTTAAGGCTATAAGGACTCATATATATGTTATACAAACCACTAAACATTCCTTGAACCTTAAAAAATGATACTTATTTTCAAGAAACACAGTAATAATGATTTGAAAACCTCATACTTAACTTTGCAGAGTTGTGTTACAATAATCTTTATCAAAATCAAGATATAATGGTTATTAAAATGGATTCATATGCTCATTAACATGTCACTCAAGATAAGAATTGATTTTAAACCTTTTTGTGCCTTGAATTTTCAAGAAAATTCAATACACTATCAATTAAACCCTATTTTAGGTCTATATTGGCCTGTAGATACACAATCACCAATATCTACATCTGTAGAGGTTCTCAATATTTAAAACCACTTGAATCATATAAAACACCATATCTATCATCTAGAGTTTTTAAAAAAAAAAATTTGTATGGTTCATTCAAAATTTATTAGAGTTTTTATAGTTGAAACCCTAGTTTAGGGTTTAAGCCCGTACACAGACCCAAAAGCATAATAAATAGTAAAATTCAACTTTTGATCACTTTTCTTAGATTTTAAAACTTGTTAGAGACTCTCCACATTATTATCTAGTTTTTTTAATGATTATTAACTCTTAGACAAGCTTAAAAGTGAGTAACATAGACATTTTCCATGACTATCAAGCTCCTTGACTGTATTCCTAAACGAGTATAAGATAAAAAACATTAACTCAATGCAATTTCAAATTTTGTTACCTATTTATGATTGAATAAGGTTCTTACCTCATTAATATTCACTTATCAATTCACTTCTATGCATTATATAATTCAAAAGCTTAATAAATCCTCTTTTCATGATTGTTCATAACCTAGAATTATGTTTTCAGACTTTTGCAACATCAATAATCATCACACAATATAAAACGAGACAATAAAGTGATATAAACTATCACCCACTCATACTGTGAACTCTTGATTGAAGACTAATTCTCACAAAAAGATTCTTATTTACACACACACACACACACACACACACACACACACACAAAAACCATATTACAAGACCTTGCTAATTATCTCAGACCTCTATAACTATTACATACTCACACACACACCTCCTTTTTATATTCTTCCTTGCCATTTATATTTTCTTAATTGTATTATTGGATCTTATTATTCATACCAAGAGACTTATAATTTATCTAAACTTAGTTTGTTCTTGTTTCTATCAACAATAATCTCTCAATTGTTCTTATGTTCTTTTCCAATGTACAACCAATTGACTTACTAGCTTAAGACTTACCCTTGAGTGGGTATATACATGAAACTTGTTTGATTGTAAATTACCTTAAATAGGATTTATTAAGGCTATAAGGACTCATATATATGTTATCCAAACCACTAAACATTCCTTGAACCTTAAAAAATGATACTTATTTTCAAGAAACACAGTAATAATGATTTGAAAACCTCATACTTAACTTTGCAGAGTTGTGTTACAATAATATTGATCAAAATCAAGATATAATGGTTATTAAAATGGATTCATATGCTCATTAACATGTCACTCAAGATAAGAATTGATTTTAAACCTTTTTGTGCCTTGATTTTTCAAGAAAATTCAATACACTATCAATTAAACCCTATTTTAGGTCTATATTGGCCTGTAGATACATAGTCACCAATATCTACATCTGTAGAGGTTCTCAATATTTAAAACCACTTGAATCATATAAAACACCATATCTATCATCTAGAATTTAAAAAAAAATATATTTGTATGGTTCATTCAAAATTTATTGGAGTTTTTATAGTTGAAACCCTAGTTTAGGGTTTAAGCCCGTACACAGACCCAAAAGCATAATAAATAGTAAAATTCAACTTTTGATCACTTTTCTTAGATTTTTAAACTTGTTAGAGACTCTCCACATTATTATCTAGTTTTTTTAATGATTATTAGCTCTTAGACAAGCTTAAAAGTGAGTAACATAAACATTTTCCATGACTATCAAGCTCCTTGACTATATTCCTAAACTAGTATAAGATAGAAAACATTAACTCAATGCAATTTCAAATTTTGTTACCTATTTATGATTGAATAAGGCTCTTACCTCATTCATATTCACTTATCAATTCAATTTTATGCATTATATAATTCAAAAACTTAATAAAACCTCTTTTCATGACTGTCCATAACCTAGAATTATGTTTTCAGACCTTTGCAACATCAATAATCATCACACAATATAAAATGAGACAATAAGATGATATAAAATATCACCCACTCATACTGTGAACTCTTGATTGAAGACTAATTCTCACAAAAACATTCTTATTTACACACACACACACACACACACACACACACACACACACACACACACACACACACACACACACACACACACACACACACACACACACACACACACACACACACACACACACACACACACACACACACACACACAAAAAATCCATATTACAAGACCTTGCTAATTATTTCAGACCTCTATAACTATTACATACTCACACACACACCTCCTTTTTATCTTCTTCCTTGTCATTTATCTTTTCTTAATTGTATTCTTGGATCTTATTATTCATACCAAGAGACTTATAATTTATATAAACTTAGTTTGTTCTTGTTTCTATCAACAATAATCTCTCAATTTTTCTTATGTTCTTTTCCAACGTACAACCAATGGACTTACTAGCTTAAGACTTACCCTTGAGTGGGTATATACATGAATTATAGATTAATATATTTGAATTCCCATTTTGGCAGGAAAACTCAAAACATGTATAAGAGATAAAATTTGGAATACCTCATTATCTAAACACCTCTCTCAAGATAAAATAAGATTACTTACATTTACCTAAGACCTATCGACCCAATAATTTGATTTATCAAATCATATTTATATTGACTTGATGATGCTCTTACATCAACATGCCCAATCTACCTTTATGGTAGTATGCCCATGTTTTTGACTACCCAATCATTTTAAAAATGACAAATGTAACATTATAATTATTTCATGGACCACCTTCATGTCTTTTAATTATGTGTTGAAGTCAAAATAAGCATCCAAGTCGAGCTTCTTAGGATTCTAATACTTAAAAATTTGTTGCTAGATTGGGACTTGCATGGACCTTACCTTTAGTCTTTAGACCAAAATTGATTTGGATGCCTGGTCATCTTAAAATTATAAGTGTATATTTATAGTGATTTTGAGGCCCATTTTTGCATCTCAAGTCTAGTATTTCCAAAGGGAAATCCTAGTACAATATTATTGATTCTAGTTGCCCAATCACTTCATTGAGTTGCTTATTTTACCATATGTTTATTTATCATGAAAATGATCCTTGATTTTATTCATCCATGATAATTTACTCAAAACATGAAACTTGGATTGATATTTTTTAAATGTTGGGATTATCCTCTACATTTTGTATCTTGTACCCCCTTTTAGTAGTGAGTGAACAATGAAAGGATCCTCTTGCAACAAGTTAATAAAAATGCAGAAAATAATAGAATGATAAAATGAGAAGAAGCACTAAAAGGATTATATTGATCATAGGCCTCTTCAAGGGGGAAACCTCCTTAGAGAAATCTCAATACAATAATTTTGTGGATGCCTTCCTTGGCCTCCAAACTTACTTATATACTAAGTTTAATCTAAGCAACTACTACTTCCAATAAATATGCGATAAAACATAATACTCACAAGATGACTTACAAAGCATATGCATCCATATATACTAATATACTAAAAATGTAAAGAGAAGGGGTCACATGGGTTCATAACATCCCCTCCTTTTTTGAAAATCTTTGTCCTCAAAACTTTAGATGTAGGAATTGGTGCTGAATCTGAAAGAGTGATTCCTATGTTGCATTCCATACCACTGAATTAATACCTCTATGATGGAGTGGGAATGAAGTTAGCATGTGCACCTATCCAAGATTGCCTTTGGCTCAAGAAGGAAGGATCTTTATTTATCAAGTTCTAGTAAAATACTCTGCACTCTGATGTTTAAGCCAAGAACTTTCTTCAAACAAGAGACATGAAATACTGGATGAACTTGGGAAGAAGGTGGGAGATCCAACTTATAAGAAACTAAAGAAATATTTTGGAGAACCTGATATGGACCATGTAACTTGGGAGCCAGCTTATGACACCTTTTGAGTTTTAGGAAAGATTGGTTGTATGGCTGCAAGCAAAGAAAAACCATATCACCTAATTGAAAGGTGCACTTAGAATGGTGTTGATCAGCCTATTATTTCATTTTATTTTGTGACATATGAAGATGATCTCATAGGGTGATGAAGATTTGATCCTGGGTTCAGATAAGTGTGTCAATCACTTGAACTAGTGAACTAATAGGGGTTTAAAAAAGGAGCACTGGTAGTGCTTGACCATAGACTACTTCATATTGAGTCATTTTAGTTGAAGTGTGGTAGGAGGTATTGTACCAACATTCAGTGAGAGGGAAACACTTTTCCCATTGATATTGTTTTTATAAGGTGAAGCAATGAAGGAAAGTTTCCAAGCATTTGTTAATAATTTTAGTCTGGCCATCCGTTTGTAGATGATACCCAGAACTCATCTTCAATTGGATACTGATATGTCAAAATGTTTATATCAAAAAATAGATGGTGAAGGTTGCACCATGATCTGAGACAATGGAAGAAGGAATGCCATGAAGATGAAAAATTTGGTCTAATAAAATTTGTGTGATTGTAGAGGCAATATGGGTATGACTGAGGGCACAAAAATGACTATCTTTGGAGAGGCAATCAACTAAAACCAAGATCACTCTTTTCCCTCTAGATTTAGGGAGCCCCTTAATGAAATCCATGGATATATCTATCTAATTCTTGGTAGGGATGTGCAATGGTTCAAGTAA
This sequence comes from Torreya grandis, assembly GCA_037957365.1. Classification (NCBI taxonomy): domain Eukaryota; kingdom Viridiplantae; phylum Streptophyta; class Pinopsida; order Cupressales; family Taxaceae; genus Torreya; species Torreya grandis. The sequence continues at coordinate 2,497,743 of JARHVA010002527.1, read as the reverse complement.
CCTAGGGATGAGTGTTGTTTTACCCTTGTTGCATTAGCAGGTGTCACATTCATCCACCATCTATTGAATTACCTTTTTCATTACTTTACAAAATAAGTTGTGGCATGCCTAATCATAAGTTTTAAGAAACCCTATGTTCCCTACATATGGAGAAGCATGGAGTTCATATAATATAGCCTACTATAGATCTATGCTCTGAGGAAACACTAGACGACCTTTGTATCACATAGAAGCACCATCTTAAGAATAATGCGGTACTACAAAAGGATTAGTGGCCAACTATTGAATGATTTGAGATAATGAGGAGTTATTGAAATAACCCTATTGTATAACATCCAACCAATTTATAATAGGCATGGAAATAGTTGAAAAGGAAGCTTGGTCCACAAATGTGCAAGATTGAGCATCAACCATAATATTATCCTTACCCTTCTTGTAAGTGATCTCATAGTCTAAATCATGAGTTTGTTAACCCAATTCTATTGTGATGGGGTAGAGACCCATTATTCCAAGAAATATTTCAAACTCTGGTGATTAGTTTTGATGTAAAAATTATTTCCTAGTAGGTATGGTCATCACTTCTATACGATATGCAAAATGGCCATCATTTCCTTCTCATAAGTAGAGAGTACTAAATTTTTACCAAAAAGGGATTTGTTGGTGAATGAAATGGGGCATTATTCTTGGAGGCTAACAAAACCAAGGCCATCACCACAAGCATCACTCTTACTATTGAAGGTCTTGGAAAAATCTAGCATAGTTAAAATAGGTGTAGTATATATAGGTTGTTTCAATTATTCAAATGCATACTGAACAATTTGTGTTCATGTAAAAGCATCCTTTTTCAACATATCTGTCAATGGAGCTACAATGTTCCTATAATCCTTGACAAACTTACAATAGTATCTAGTTAGCCCTAAAAAACCATGGAGGCTCTTGAGTGTCTGAGGATGAGGCCAATTTATCATGGTAATTACTTTTTCCAGATCCACCAGAACCCCTTGGGTTAAAAAAATATGTTTGAGATACTCTACTTCATCCTGGCCAATATCAAATTTGGACTATTTTGCATAGAGATGATGATCAAAGAGAAGTTGTAGTATGAGCTCTAGATGTTGGAGATGCTCAGACCATGTTTTACTATAGATGAGGATATCATCAAAGAAGAGCAGAATGAATTTTCATAGGTAGGGCTAGAATATTTTATTCATCAATGCTTGGAATGTTGAAAGAGCATTATTAAGTCCAAAGGGTATGACTAAAAACTCATAGTGGCCATCATTCATGTGAAAAGCTATCTTTAGGATACCATCCTCATGAAGTCAGATATGGTGATATCCAAAGTGAAGATCCAACTTAGAGAAAAAATGAGCACCATGAAGCTCATAAATAATAGGGATCAATAACTTATCCTTGATTATGATGTGATTAAGTGCAAAAAATTCAATGCAAAGGTGGCATGAACCATCTTTTTTTGGACAAGGAGAACTAGGGAAGAATATGGGTTGGTACTAGGGTGAATAATGCCTTGCTTCAATAAGTCTCAAATGAACATCTCGATCTTGATCTTTTGCTAAAATGGGTAATGGTATGGCCTAATGTTGGTAGGAACACTTATAAGGAGTTGAATACAATGGTCCTCTGGTCATGAAGGTGGCAATCCCACTGGTTCAATAAAGATACCTGCATACCTCTTCAGAATGGTTTGTAGATCAGAAGGAGTGGAGACTAATGATGGTTGCATTTAAATGGAATGGAGTTGGGCAATGATGCTATGTGAATTATTCTTAAGAAGATTTTCTATGTGATGTGAACTGATGATGTTGAGAGACCTTGGTTATAAGCCTTTTAATGTGTGTTTTTTCCCATTATCTAAAAAATGCATCCAAAGTTCAAAAAAATCCCATAAGATGGGTCTAAGTGTGCATAACCATTGGGCTCTAAAAAAAACATCACATCCACCTAAGGGCAAATTAAACATGTTAGAGCATAAGTTATAATCTCTAATAGATATACACACATTGTGACACCTCCCTTTACAAGGTGATGTTCCCCCATTGGCAATCATGACTTCAAAGTTGGAGCAAGGATGGATAAAATAATCAGCTTGTTTGGTGATCCGAGGGTCAATGAAGTTATGAGTGCTACCCGAATCAATGAGTATTATGAGAGGGAGATTTTTGAAGTAACCCTTGACCCACATGGTTTTTAGGGTGGTGAATCTTGATAAGGCATGAAGAGATATCTCTAGGTGATCTTCCTGAGAAGTAGGTTCCATAATCGGTGGATCTTCATTTGGATCATCATTTATATCTTAAGCATCTTTAAAAAATTCAATTTTAGGTAGAGAATCCACATCTAATATGTAGAGATTTTGATCTACACATTTATGTCCTTGAGTGAATTTATCATCACAATTATAACATAGTCCTTTTTCTCTATGGGTTCACATCTCTACTTCAATCAAACACTTGATAGGAGTGGTTCTAGGGGCTAGAATTGTTTGAGATCATTGTGGAGTTATATTTATGAATGGACCAAAATTGGATTTGAATTGCTGCTGAGTTGTGATCTTATCTTGTACCAACTTAGCCAACCCTAGGGATTCCATCATTGTGTTGGGATAGAAAATTTTGACCTCTGATTGAATTACATATTTCAATCCACTAACAAAGAAAATCTTAAAGAATTAATTAGACAAACCCTCTTTGTGATTGGCTAAATTTTCAAATTGTGCTTGATATTCTCTCACAGTTCCTATCTAGTGAAATTTAGTGAGTGCTCCAATGAAGTCATCAAAAGCACTAGGGCTAAACCATTGTAAAATGAGGGTGCAAAAATTAGTCCATATGTGATCATCATAAGCCTTGATATACCAATGATACCATTGAAGGGATTCACGTTCCAAGTGAAAGAATGTAAGTGGGACCTTGTTGGCATCAAAAGTATTATACAGACTAAAATATTGTTCTTCCTAATAGATCCATCTAGTTAGATTTGCACCATTGAATCAAAGGAAATTAAACTTTGGAGTATGAAAATTGTTAGAAGAAGAAAACCCTATGTCTAAAGAGGACTTTGTATGTCATCTGTTGCTCATGGTGGTATGTTGAATACTGAGGCTAAGAAATTTTTCATCAAGATCTTTGATATGGGTCTTGAGGGTGGTAATTTCATCTTTCATATTTTTTGATCCTACTTGGGTCACTACCATGACCAGAATAAGAGATTTTTTTTTGGAATGGGTAGGAAAGCTAGAGTTAAGACACGTTTAGTAAGGGAAGTTTTTAATTTGGGTGAAATCGAAAGGGATAAATGGACTTTTACTAATTTTTTTGTATAGTGGGAGTAGGATTGATGAAGGTGAGGGTAATTTTAGGATGGAAAATGACAAAACCAAAAATCTATCAAAGAGGGGAAAAGGAGAAGAATGGGGATATGAACACTATGGAAAAATTTCAAGGCAAACAGATAACAAAAGAAATTATGATAAAACCCAAAAAAAGAAAAAATTGAGATTTGCCAAAATTAGGAGTGGAATTGGGATATGAGACCTCAAGGAGGAAAACATGGAGAATGGAATTTCATGTGTCTTGATAAAGTTTGAGTATCAATGTGGCTATAGATGGAGATACATTGTAAAAAAATGAAAAAAAATTTACCCTATTTTTTGATAGTTGATTAGGAATATGTTGAAACTGATATGACAAGTCTGCAAATCTAATATGGTAGGTTTTTGATACTCTACTAGTAATATGTTAAAACTAGTGTGGCAAGTCATCTGATACTTTGTTGAAGAACTGATAATACAAGTTTTTGATACTTTGCTGGTAATATATTACACTGATAGCTATGGGCCCCAAGTTTTAATGGCTACCTAAGGGTTTAATGAGATCACTCTAGCCATCAATTCCATCTAAGTGAGTACCACTCTCTAGATTTTTTGGCCATGGATTTACTTCTCAATGATATCTCTTGGTTTTCTTCACAGATGGAAAATACTCAATTGGGAAGGGGTTATTGCCCATTTTACTGGCAAGTCCTCTCAATGGGCCAGCTACTTTGAGGTTCTTATGGTACTCATAATGAGTTTTAGGGATTTCACCCAAACACTTCCCACAGTTATGCAATCAAGTTTTTACCTTGATCTAAAATAGATTAGTGTGATATAGGATAATACTTAAATAAATTATGCAATAGAACATAGTTATTTCAAAAAAAATATTTAAAGAAATTATGTAAAAGAACAAAGTGAAGACTTCTTGAAGGAAAAAACAAAAATTTGGTCTTGAAAAGTGCTATGATACCAGATGAGAGTATCCCTCTATAACAATTTAATAAAAATGCATGAAATAAGAGAATGATAAAATGAGCAGAAGCATTGAAAGGATTATATTGATTGCAGGCCACTTGGAGGGGGCAACCTCCATTGAGCAAGCTCAATATAATAAATTCATAGATGCATTCCTTGGCCTTAACACTTACTTATATACTAAGTCTAATCTAAGTGACTACTACTTCCCATGAATGTGGGATAAAACATAATGCTCACGAGATGACTTACAAAGCATATGCATATATAACAACTAATATACTAACAAAGTAAAGAGAAGGGGTCACATGAGTTCCTAACAAACAATATGCCAACATGGGGCATGATCCTGCTATTTCACTTAGTCATTAAGCTTTAGAGCATGTATCTTAGGAATTTGGCTATGTTTCAATGAGATGTCAGCTAGATCCCAATTACCTATATGCTCATAGGCTCTATATTGTCATTTGTTATGTTTGCAAGCATCAAGTTAATGATATGATGCCATGTGGATGGCTCTCATATCTATTAAGATAATGATGAGTAATATCATGCCAACTGGCATGATCCCACTTGTTTGGAGAGTAACTTATCCTCAAAATGTGTATATCTATTTATAATCTCTATATGAGTGGGATGCTACCATGTGGATAACCCTCATTAGTTTAGGTGATTACTTGTACTTAGAGTATGTGCTTCTACATGCTTGATCTATATGAGTGGGATGCTACCACTAGACAATTATCACTTGTATAGAGGGTCTTTGGTATTTAACATTGAAACTAGTCATTATCTTACCTGATAAGCTATAGGTGAGTGAGATTATGCCATGTGTCTAGTCCTCACTTATGTAGAGGCTCATGGATGTTTGGGAAATGTGTCTACTCCTATCGATCATAGATGATTAGGATCATGCCATGTAGCATAATCTCACTTATCTGGATGTTAGGGATGCCTTGATAACTATGGCTCTACCTGTAGCTTACAAATGAGTGGTATGGTGACATGTGGATGGTACTCACTCATCTACTTTCTTAGATGACTTTGTGAACCATGCTTGTTTCTTAAGTCATAAATAAGTGAGATTATGACATGTAGATGGTCCATGCTTGTCTTGAGGGTTTGTGACCTATTCCTTGGAGTTGATAGAAATGAGTCATCGAGATGAAGACATGTGTCATAATCCTAGTTGATCAAGTGAAAATGAATTAGAACCTTTCAAATTAGCCATGGAAGAATGAGATGAAGACATGCATCTAAATCCCATGAACCTTAATCCTCATAAAAAGAAAAAAACTTATTCTTTTCATAAATCCTTTACAAGGAAGTTAGATGCTGACACATGGAACAACCTTAGATTTTAAGACCTAGACATTGGAATTGATAACATAGAGTGATTAGGATGAAGACACATTGCACAATCCTAGTTGCTTAGGTGAAAATGAATTGGAACCTTATAAATAAGTTGTGAAAGAGCAAGATGAATATACCTTATCCAAATCCTATGAACCTAAATGCTCTCTAAAAGAAAAAGACTTAGTCACTTCATGAATCCTTTGCAAGGAAGCTAGATGTTAACATGTGGAATGATCTCAAAGCTTAAGACCTATATATTTGAATACAAACTCTTAGGATCTAGCCATTGGGATTGAAACTACATTACCACTCTTAAATTTGATTGTTTCTCTAAGTGAAAGAGAGACATATGATGAAGGCATGGTTATGAAACTTCTATAAAATGACTAATTATTAAAAGGTCACTCATACTGTAGAAGATATTTCTAAGCTGGATCAAGTGAGCTTTAGCAAAGTGTCCTTGAGGAGTCTAAATAATCTTGAAAAGATCACACAGCTAGGAAAATCTAATTTGCAAAGTTAGTTCATAAATAAAATGAAAACTAAAATTGATGAACGCCATAAAAATAAAAGCCACATAGATGCATAAAATAACTTTAATAAAAATGTCCATTTCGACCCTTGGAGTCAAATATCAAGTGAATTAATAGATAAACTATGGAAACACTTAGTTAGCTTGGTCAGTTTAGAATTAGATCAATACTTTATTTTGAATAAAAAATGCAGACTTAAGACAATGAATTCTAGCTTAGACTTGAACTAATTAATTTCATAATAATATATGAACATGGAATTTGAGCTCAAAGTGGCTCTTCATTTGAATTTTGAAAATGGGGCATGTTGGTCACAAGAAATAATGACTACTATGTGGAAAATATTTCCTTGATGTCTGGAATCTAGACTATAAGCCTCCATTACTAAATTGTGAGACAAACAACTAAATCTCCTTTTAGATGAACTTAGAGGAAAAGAGAGTACTCAATTTTGCTTCAACAAATAACATATTGGGCCATGATTTATTTAAAGGGTCATTTTGTGTACAAGTGATACTTATGTCACTTTGAATGAACTTGTCAAGTTTATGTACATCTTAGGCACTCAAAGCTTCTTGAAAGGTAATTTTATTTGTAAAATTTGTCTAAGGAAAGAAAAACTTGGGCATTACTTTGCTTCCAACTAGGTATCTATAGCCTCAAAAAATATGCCTTTGGTCTCACTCAAAGCCTTAATTTATTACCAAATAGGTGTCTATAGCCCTGATAGAGATGCCTTTAGTCCCACTCAAGGCCTTGCTCCATTACTAGCCAGATCACAAAGCTTATGATGGAGATTGCCCAAATCATAATTTCTTAGGAAGAAACTTGCATTTTTCATGAGATTTAGACTTAATTTCATTTTGATGTTTATTTGGTTTAATATAGGAGGGTTGGGGACCAATATATCCAAGGTGGAGGAATGGTTCAACGAACTCTTTGCACCAATAAGGTCCTTTTCCTACATAGTGATTCTCTTATGATTGATATGCTCTTTTTAAGTGTTGTGATGACCTTTGTTAAAATATGGCTTTTCTCAATTGACTTACTTAGTTTTAAATCAATGATCCCTAATCCTTTTATTATCTCAAGAGTGATTCCTTTGCTTATCACATTATTAAATAATGGGAGCTCATCTTCTACCTTCAAAATTTGGGATTGTGTTTTTAGTGCCTTGTCAACTTTGATGTGATCAAGCATGGGGACCAATGGTTGGATTAGACTATTATCTTTCTAGAACTATCTTAGTTGCTTCTCAATATGTATCATGGGAATAAGGTACAATTTTTATAAGGTTGGTAAGGGTGAATAAGGAAAAAAATAAATCCCCAAATCAAAATTCAAGTAAATCAATAGAAAACATAAACAAGAAAGCAAAATCACAACAAAACAAAAACAAACACACAACTAAATAAAACTAGCTAACTCTAAATTAATATTTAAATAACCAACCTTTGTCCTAGGGGGATATTATAAAATTAAATTTGAAGGGATAGCTGAGAAGTAGTGATTCAAAAAATTTCCATTTATAAGTAATGGGAGATCATTCCCTTCAAGGTCTTTCAATCGAAATGCATTCTGCCCTGCAACTCAGAGATTTGGTATGGACTAATCTAGAGTGGGTTAAGTTTAGAGTTATACCTTTTCTTCTAATGTGCTTTGTCCTATATTAAGACTAGGTTTGATATCTAAAAGGATCTTCCCTTTATCTTCTTATCAAACCATCTCTTTACCATCGCTTGATGTCTACTGAAGTTATGAAAAGCCTCTTCTCATGCATCCTCTAATTGGACAATGTCTAAAAACCTTGAGTTTGTCTTCTCAACATATTCCATGTACTCTTAAATAAACTTGTAATTAAAAAAATTGAGGGTCATTGGGTAGTTATGCTCTAATCCATAAACCAATAGAAAAGATGAACTCTTGAGAGATTACTTGTATCTTGTGCAATCATCCCAAAGATCATATTTCAATAGTGAATTTCAGTCCTTAGGCTTTTTTTTAGATATTTCTTGATGACATCATTCATGTTCTTGTTGGGTAACTCAACTTAATATTTCTCTTATGGGTATTAGTTTGATGAGAACCTCAAGGTGATCCCATTTTCATAAGCTCATTCTATGAGTTTGAATGACTGGAATGTAGGTCCATTATCATAGACTGGTGAGGTTTGGATGCCAATTTATGTTATTATGTTTTCATTAAGGAACTTGATGTCTTTATTGGATGTGTTATTCTTGGTTTCCACCACCTCCATCCACCTTGTGTAGTAATCAATGGTTATATGTATTGATCTATGTCCAATTGATGAGTTTGGGTTGATGACTCCAATGAAGTCAAGTCCCCATTGAGTGAAAGGACATTCTTCTATCACAGGTTGAAGGGGAATTACTACATGAAATTACCTCTTGGTGAAGGTATAACACCAATGGCATGAAAAAAATGATCATGAGCATTATTAAATATGGTGGGCCAATAATACCCAGCTCATAGGATTTTGTGAGTAGTTGTAGTCCCTAAGGGATGACCACTACCCAATTTCTCATCAAAAATAGTCATGACTTTCTTAGATTCTTCTTCAGATAGACATATGAGATAGATGCCTTCATATTTATTTATAGAGATCACTCCATTCTTCAACATGTAGTGGGTTGATTTCATATTGAGAGATATTTTCTACGTCTGATTGAGTCATAGAGGAGGATTTCCATAAAGGAAGTAGTGAACAATTAGATCATACCATTCTTGATGGACCATTTCTGATTGGTCCAATTTCAACATTAATATCCTTGGGTCAATTTCCATGGCCAATTGAATTAGACCTTGGCCTCAGACCAAATTTATAAGTTTTATCTCAAGGTCATATTTTGGTAGCTTGTCCATCCATCAATATTTGTGTTTTCCTAGCTCATTCTTCCCTAGAATTTGCTTCATAGTTGGGTTTGGGATGATGACATGCACTTTATTCTTAATAATTTAGTGCCTAAACTTTTTCACAACCTTGAACAAGGTGTATGCATGCTTGTTAAAGGTATAATACTTTAAATTTTCATCCTTCATATTTGTGCTCATGAAAATGATTGGGTGCTCATCTTAGTCTTGTTTTTGGGTGAGCATTGTAGCTATGGTATGCTCTAATGCAAATGAATAAAGGTAGAAGTCCTTTGTGTATTCCACATTGATTAAGATTGGTGCATGCATGATAGATTCCTTGATTTATTAGAAGGCTTTCCTAGTTGTAGGAGTTCATTCCACCTTTATTTCTTGCTTCAACATTGTGTTCATAGGTATAATGATCTCAACAAAACTAGATATGAATTTGTGTACAAAGTTAATGTTAAAAAAGAATGACTTTAATTCATTTTAACTGTTAAGCAAATGTGTCTTAAAATTCTTTATTATGTGATGATGTGACCAATAATATTCCTTCTGTTACATTTAATACACTTTTATTTGGGTTAAGAGAGATACCATACCTCTTACATATCTCAAATATCTTTTTCAAGTGGTGAATATAATTTGACCTATGTTTCAAAACATAATCAAGTCATCTATGTAAATAATAATGCATCTACCTATCATACCTTTGAAATCAAATTCCAAATCTCTTTGAAAGGTGGATATCATTTCAATAAGGATAAATGACATCCATTTGTAAGCAAAGGTACCCCAATTTATTGTAAATGTAGTTTTCATTCTACCTTTAGGATCTATGAGAATTTGATTGTCTCTTAAGAATATGTCTAATAAAGACATCATTTGGGATCCATTTACCATCTGTATCACCATCAAGGGATGCAAAAGGGTATTTATCTTTGTTTTAAGTTTATAAAATAAACACACAATCAAATTTATCCATTATTCTTATGAATGGGCACCAAATTGGCTACCCATGTCAAGTGATAAATTGAAAAGATGATCCTGACTGAGAGGAGATTGTGAACTTCCTTATGAATAATCAATTCTAGGATTAGGTTCACAAGTCATTGCCTCTATCTGAAGGATTTAGCTTCTATTTGATTGGGGTAGTTTGGGTTATTACCTTCAGGTCTAAGACCTTAAGCTATCCATAGGCCCAAAAAATAACATCTCAATACTGTAGTAATATTTTTTTGAGCTATTCAACTTCAACAAGAGTGTAATTTAGACCAATAAGAACATCTTCTAATTAGTCTAATGATCCTAATTTAATATTTTTATACATCTGATCCATGTGTATTGGTATTTTAGATCTATGTGTGTATTTATTGAGGTTAAACACTCTCTCAAGGAATATCATACCTTTTGGAACTTGGTTTTCCTTCAAGTTCATAATACCATTCTAGTCATAGTCCTCACCCTCAGGGTCATCTCTTTTCACCTCATCTATAATTTAGGTCTTAAATAATATTGAGCTACTGAAGAATAATAAAATATGGCAGCCATCCTCAAAGACTTGGAAGTTATTCACATTGTCAGGGATTAATGGACCCAAAATGAGTTCTACTGAAACATTTTGTAGCCTTAAGTCATAAAGGGGTGTCAGGTTTATAGAAACAGTTGCTAACGAATCAACTACCTAGTTTTATTCTCTAGGAATGAGGATGACATTAAAAACACTAAACATTTATATCAAATACCATGCCTATGCTTATATTTCCTTAAATAGGATAACTTGCATTGGAAATTTCTCTTGACTTGGTTCACTACTAGTTTAGAATAACCAAACACTCTTAGTTATTTGACTCTGTTTCAATGCAAATTGTAGTCTTAAGATCAAGGCTTCATATTCCACCAGGTTGTTGGTGAAAGGGAACTATAGTCTATAGGCAAATAGGTGTTTGCCTAATGGATCAATTAGGATAATTCCTATTCTAAAACCTTGTTTAGAATATCCCCCATAAAATTACAAGGATGACTTGAAATCTCAAGATATTTATTATCTTGATTTTCAGTATATTTTATAGATAAAGTATAAACACCTATGCCAATGGATACTAGTTTTATCTATTCATTGAATTCATTATATTATGTGATCATGTGTTTCATCATGGTTTCTTTATCAACATGATTTGATTGGCTACACCTATCCAAAGAAACCACATATGTGGGAAGTCCATAGCCATGTACCAATTCAAGGTTTTATAATAGTCTCTACCAAAAAATATCCCACAATCCTCTGATATTTCCACTAATTGAATATCCATAAATAATTGGATCTTGGGTTCAAATTTAGATACATATGGACATTCAAGAGCTTGCCCACTAGCTTAACTACAAACTTATCTAATTGGACCAATATTTTATCTAAATTAATAGGTGTTAATACCAATTTTTGATAAATTCCTACAAGCATGACATTTGAAGAGGCTTTAGAGTCAACTAGATAGTCATGAATATTATTCCAAAATAGCCTAATAATAAGTAGGAAAGGTGGGACCTCATCCATATTCTTATGTATCATCATGTTAGTATGCACTATCTTGGATTTGGGTTGAACTTCTTTATCTTTGATGGATTTTAGGAGGAGATCTATTTGCTTAGTGATCTGGGCAAGCTCATGCAAAGTGATGTCTTCCTTGATCTTCTTCATATTATCTAATATGTTATACCCAATCTTATTAGTGACATACTAAATATCTTCTAGTGGCTTAGGATTATTTGCCTTGGGAGGTGGAAGCTCATTCCTTACTCTTGGATAAGGAAGGGTTACATCTTTGTTTAAAATAATTGACATGGTAAGGGGATGTTGGTGTGTTTAGTTCCTAAGAGCATAGTTACTCTTTTAGAGTTATTGGAAGCCTGCACCTTTTTGATGGTATCTTCTAGCTCATTATCCTCATGTATGGTGAAGTCTATGTCTCTAATACCATGGTAGTGCTCAAAGATCCTGGATAATTTGAGGTCTTAGTCTGATTGGTAGCCTTGAGGTTGTTTGGGACTAACTTAAGCTCTTCCATATTTATGGAAGATGTCAAAGGCACTACATAACTCAATGCAATCAAGCTTACTATGTGGGGTTGTGTGGTGCACATGACACACATTTGGCAAGGCTAAATCATAGATGCTAATATTAATTAAATTAATATGTAAGGGCTTTAGTTGGCTATTAGAATGATTATGGGAATAATTATATTTTTAGTAAGTGAACTTACTTCTTGAACTTTTACCACCATTATTCCCAACTTATCTTTATAGACCTAAAGATTCATTGCTAATATTTTGTACCATTCACTGTATAACATCTAATTTGGTCTTGGTAGAGTTTTGGGGTTGCATTCAAACATTTTTCATGGTTGGAACCAATGTTTGATTTTGATAGTGAGGCACTAATTCATTAATAATTGGGCTAAGGAAGCATAGGGGTTGATTAGGAATATCATGTCTCAAGGGAAGTTGGTTTGTCACTAGCGCAGGTGAAGGCAAGGCTATATTTTGGCTAGTGGTAAAGAGTGAGTTTAAATCAGGCATACTTAGAAACACATTTAGGATGGTCAATGCTAATAAACATTGAGATTTTAGTTGCCTGTCTAATTTTATGGCCTCAACATAAGCTAAAGGAAGATATACAACTAAAAGATCTCTCTGTAGGAACATAATAGTCCAAAGATCTAATGTGTTCTTGTAAATTTTAAGGGATAGCTGGGTATCTAGTCTATATAACATAATGATTCAATTATACATCTTATAAAACATAACATTGAAGTTCCTTACAGGCTCGTTGGGTTCCCTTTTGATGTAGGTAAATTGTTGGTATAACACACTTGGATCGATGACTTTCCCAAAATGGGTGAGGAATGTGTAACTAAACTAATCCTAGCTTGTTATGGAGCCTTTGGTAAAGTTTATAAACCAATCATATGTCATATCCATCATAGTGAATGTAAAAAATATTTGGGTAACATCCTCATGATCAAAATTAATAAGCTTGGGAGTAGTTTTGTATGAGGTTACATTTTCCTCAATAATACACCCCACACCTGGTGTGAATCTTGGGAGGTGCCTTTTTGGTTTCTTAGGAAAAACATGGAAAAATATAGGAATGTCAATAGTATACCTAGCCAACCATGCTATAGGTGCATTCATAGATGGAAATCTGTTAGGGACAAATAAAGAGGATGAACTAGTATGTGTAACTAAAGGTCTTGGTCTCCCTCTAATAGTTTTAATTCTTCTATGGAATTATAATGGGAATATTATTAGTCATTTAGGACCAAATTAGGATCTAGTGATTTACATAGTAGGATCTAGGTTGATCTTAGGTAGGCTAGTAGTTCAAAGCCTTATAATATAGTGAGAAAAGGTTCCCTCCTAGTGTGATATATTATTTGGTCTAAGATCTCAATCCTAGGTGCACCTATTGGGTTAGATGCACTAAGTAACCTCAGAGAAAAATTAGGGGACTCACATCCTCTTATTTTAAGATTGATGTTGAAACAATCTAGGGCATGAGTTATGGGTATTGGGATTCATTAAATATCTTTCTTAGAATAGATCTCTAAGATATGTAGCACTACCACCAAAGGTCCAATACCAGTTTTGTTGATGTGGGTTTTATACACATCTCATAAGAATGAATGAGGTAGCCTCTAATTTTTTAGGATCTCTATGGAATGAATTTTTACTTTGAGGCACAAGTTGTAGGTATGCAGTTAAAATAACTAGGTGGTGGAATAGAAGGTTGAGCTTATATATTATTTAACCATGTTTGTAGATGGATGTGTGAAATATAATAAAAAAGCAAACACTAAGTGATTTGGATGGATGAAGAGTTACTTTATGGTGGGCAAATATTAAAGCAACACAAAAAAGGGGAAAAGCAAGGCAGAAAAGAAGGTTCTATGTTATTGAAAGGTCACTTTCAAGATTATTTCTTTAGTGGATAAGTATCTCCAAGACCAATGTTTACTGCTTGTAGCTATTACACACTCATTAACAATCATGGTTTAGAAGTTTGGGAAAACAAGTATAAGAATATTTACTAATCTCAACTAAAGATTACTCTCCTTAGGGTTGTTTTTGCACACCCTTATCTGAGAGGTTACAAATCAGACCAAAAGTTTGTCTAAGGTAACTATAACACACACCTGGATGACTATATTAAAGGAAATACTCCTATAGACCTCAGATTATCAACTCAATCAATACTAATTACTTAAACCAATGAAATTTACCAACCCTAAATAGATATTGCACATATAAGATCAATATTAATCAATTAAAACAATCATATTCATCCATAGAATTAACATAATTTATAATTATTGAATTGATACAGATAAAGAAATTAAATTTTAGTAACACAGATAAGAAAGAAGAAATAACAAACATAGTTGCATGAAAATCAATCACTTGATTTCTTCCTGTATATTGATCAAAACTCAACCCTTTGAAAAGAGGGTTCTACATGTATTTAAATAACTTGAGGAAGGGGTCACCTCATCCTCTAAGTATATAAAAATTTTAGTTTACATAAGCATAAATAGAACATAAGTTCTAGTTCAATACAAAAATGCATGTTATAACTTACAGACCACATCAGTCATGCAACATGTGCATGATATTAAAATAATTAATTTAATCATAACATGGATATAAAAAGACTTATTTAACCATGAATAATAATTACATATAAAATTATACAAAATTAACCTTCGACTAAGGCCGAATTGGCTCCTGCTTTACATTGCTCATGGTTATTGTTAGAACTAAATTTGTAATTAGAGCTAAGCTAGTGAGGGGAATTGACTTAATGGTTGTAACAAATGTAGTAACTAATATTGTATTTGGGGAGAAATTGGTAAATTTAATTGAAGTTATGACTAGAGTTGAGCTAAGAGGTAAATTTGATACACTTGCTGAGCTAAGAGGGACTAAAGTAATAGGTGGTGTTGTAGCTGGCACATTAGGTGGAGTTTGTGTTGCTGAACTAGTAGATGGTGCTAAATATCCATTATTCTTGGCCTCTAACACCTAATAGTGATTGTATCCTATATAATTTTATGACTTTATTAATCTCATATCAATAAGAGGAGGTCTATTTACCCTATTTTCTTGTTCTACTAGCCTTGCATGCTCAGTTTTGATAGCTTGGAAGCCTACCCAAAAGACTTCCACTTTAGTTGCCTTCTTCCTCACCAAAATTAGATTCAATTTAAATTCCTATAAATTCAGTCCTTGTAAACTTTGATTAAAATTATTTGACACTTTTTGTATCAGTTGGTCAAAATTAAACGTGGCTACTAGCTTCCCAGTGCTATCTCATGCTTGTGACAATTCTAGCTCATCCAAAATTTGAGTTATGTGCTTCTCTTATTTAGTGATCTTAGTAACTAAATCATCAGTAGTGCTTACCCATTACCAGGCTTTCTAAGTCCTTATAATAGCTATATTTAATGCATTGGTTGCCTCTAAGGGAGTCATCAAATTTAAATGGCTGAATGCCTTATTAGGACTATACAAAACCAATAAATTTAATCTATTCTCATCTTCCTTGAGAACCTTAAACAATTTTTTTATTGTGGTTACATGGGGAGCCAATTGTGATCTCAAAAAATGAATGGTATCCAAAATTTCATATAAACTTAAGGCTTCATTTTGTACATCTTGTTCTATCCTAGAGGGAACCTAGATTACATTTTGTTGTTCCTTAAGGGTCTCTAGCTCTTCTAATTCTTTTCTTGCCTAATCTATTCCCTCATGAATGGCCAATATTCCTCCAGTGTGGGTATACATGTAGGACTTAAGGTCCTCAATGTAAGGGGACTAATCCTTCTCTCTATATTTTCTTTTTAAAAGAGAGTAAATCTCTTCTCTTTATTATAGAATAAAGCCTCTGCCACTATTATCTTCTATCTTCTTCTTCCTCACCCTTTATATTGAGGTTGTTACTTTATCAAAGAGTGAGCTCATAGTGGGCATCTTAGTGTTATTCAATTTTGGCCTCTTAGAAGATGATGTTGCTAATTCCTTGGCCCAATATGGGAGAGTCATCTTTGATGGATTCAATGGTTGTACATCTATTTATGTGTCTTTTTAGGCTTAGGCTTAGGGTCTAGCTTAGGCATTGAGGGCCATATGATTTTGGACTAGTCTACATTCCCTAGATGTGGCATAGGATGAATAATGTATATTGGATTCTTCTTTGAAGCTCTCTTTATGGCAACCACTATTATGGTTTACATTGCTCCTGATGAGGGCATTGGTGAACTCAGTTGAGTAGAATAAGTTGTCACTTGGGTGATGGGTTGGATAGTGATTGTATCAGTAGAGGTGGAAACTGAAGGATCAGTGGTTGTAGTAGTGGTTGGAATAATGAAAATAGGCCGATTAGGGAATTATAACATAGGATTAAAAGTAGATACAATTGACAATGATAAAGAAGAAATAACTAGTAATGACATAATAAGAAAAAGGCTTAGGGGAGTAGTAAATAGAGCACCCTTTCCTGATTAGTCACTACTAAGGGGTGTCTTTCCTTTTAACCCCTAAAATATTAGTACTTGGATTATTATAGCTCCTCTTGATCCTCCTCATGTCTTGGCTCACCTTCATTTGAAGTTTGTGCTTATCTAATTGTTACCTCTATGGATGGAGTTTGTGGCCATTCTACCTTGAATTTTATTTTATAGTAGATTTTTGTCCTCTCAATCTGAGGAATCATCATTTGTTGGGTAAGAGAGGGAAGAGTCATACTAGAGGTTATGGTTTTCAAATCCCCCATGGTAGGTGTAATATCTTTCTCATTAGAGGAGTCCAGGCATATGATTCCCTCTTTTATCCCCAAAATGATAGCCTCCATCTAAATTGATTCTTCAAATAATTCTTATTCTACCTTCCTTAGTTCAATAGTAGACATTTGAATTTAAGCTATCTCTTTTTCCTCTTACTAAGTAACAACTGATATCTACCCTTCACCTTAATCTTAATCTTATTTTGGATCTTTCATCATAGTAGGTGGATGTTAGGGTCCCTAGCTTTGGTCTTGTGGTTGATGGAAATGTCTGCCACTCTAGAAATCAGTTGATGTCCAACCCCTTGGTGGTGGAATCTTAAATTTGTTTTGATAAAGTATAAAGGAGGGATCTTCTTGGATCTTAGTGAGTCTTCAATCAAACTAATAGTCTCAACCCTTTTCTTGACTTCTTCATCATATTTTGCATTGAGGAACAAAAAGTCATGATCAAAAGGTTCATGTTATAAGGGATGCCTATATTATGAACCTTTTTTTCACTCTCTTGTTGGGTCCCAATCCATATGAGGTAGAGTAGCCAAGTCATAAGCCTTCCTTGCATTACCAACCTCTTTGATGTGCCTACATTATATGTATTAAATTCTCTTGATTGTGAGGTGGGGGTTGTGGAAGGGACTATTCTTACTCTCGGTCAAGTCCTCATCTATCCCATTCTATAATTGGAAAGTAATTTCCTTCTCATCAAATTTGTTTAGGATGAATTTGGGGGAGATGAATAGGGTCTACCTTGTGTTCAATAACCATGATAACTGTATAATTTAGGTATAACCAATAATCACTCAAAGATACAAGAATATTGGTGATGTTTTTGGATATCATTGCTAGAGTTTGGCCATGAATTACCATCCAAACTTGTGATATAGATCCTCTAAATTTCTAGCAATGTTCCTCACATATACATAAATGTGGATAAAAGAGTATAATTCATAGATTCTATTCTTAATTTAGTTAGCATTGGGATTCTAAAAATCCCCATTGTATCTATAGACAGTCCCCATAACTGCATCTAAAATATATGACATCATGTAGAAGTTCCCACTTGGGGCCTCATGTTTTTGTGTAGTATCAATTCTTTTAGGTAGGCACTGATAACCTCCCCCAATGCATAGGTATATTCTAAAGTGATGAGAATGTCAAGTAGTGGAACCCACTCCAAATGAAGGAAATGAATACTTTAGTGGCCAAACAATCAATTTAACAATGCCATGCCAATCTAAATTCCCATCCAAAACTAGGTGATGGGAATGGGGTTCTTGTTGGTTTCCTTGACTATAAAAGTCTCTCCTAGATGAAGCCATTTATTTACTAATTGTTCAATGTTATTATATTTATTCCAACTAACCACACTATGTAAATAGAATATAACATCTAGAATGGGCAAAAATAAATACCTCATGAATGCATCCCTTGATATATATGCAATGATGATGTTATTGTTGACATAATGTAAAAATCCATCATATATAATTCTCCCTTTGAAGAACAAGTCTCACAATAAGTCGATGCATGACATGAATTTTATCTTAGTAGTTGCATAGTGGAGTGCTTGGTGTTCAAAGGGTAGTAAGTCAGCTTCAACTTTTTTTTCTATGGAGACATCTTCCTCACATGTGAATAGGTCAACATTATCTATGACCTCTCATAGAGCTGATTAATTGGTGTGGAGATTGTCAAACATTGTTACATCAAATTTTTTAACTAGGTATTCAACTAAATCCTTAATGGAGAACCTGGATGGTGTTGAAGCTCCCTTGTATACCCTAGATGAAGATGACATTACCGATCATAAATGTTGGTAAGGTTTGAGCTCTCAAAAATGGTGGCCTATAACTTTGTTATGCAAATTATATATCATTTTAGATGTAACTAGGGCTTTTGAAATCATAGAATGCTATGTGCACTCATGCTCAATGATAGTTAAATGATGTGAACTCGATTAGTGGCTTGATATTATAGTTTTTGGGCATTCATTCTAGTTCATGTGCTATTAATCAATAATGCCTATGATCTCATCACATTCATTCAATTAAAACTTGACTACCTAGGCTTAGTGTGCATGCCACATATGATGCTTACTCATTTGGGGTGCCATGGTGTTACTTTTTATTTTGACACTTATCACTGTATGGTTTAGTAAGGGGGTCAAACTTTGAATTCAGGTTGAGTGATGTGATATGGTGAGCATGGATTTCTGAACAAAAGACCTTGATGACCAAAATGTTCTTTAGAGAGATTCATTCAAAAAGATTTATTGGGGAAAGTTATCGAAGAGAAAGTTCCTAACCAAAAGGCTTTGAATGAAAATCATTGAAGAGAAAGTTCCCAAAAACCAAGTGTTATTTGGGGAGATTATCATTTGGGAAGATGTTTTCAAGGAGAAAGTTCTTGAATAAAACCTTTCAAATGAAAGCTACTGAAGATAAATTTCCTGAAGACTAAAACCTTTCAGAGACCAAAATTTCCCAAGTAAAGTTATTGTAAAGAAAGGTGCTGAACAAAATGATCTGAAGGAAAGTTGTCAATGGAAAAGATGTCCACTAGATTTTTTTTAAAATAAAGTTCTTAATTGAATAGTTTATGACTAAAATTTTCTTGAAGACCAAAATGTTGAAGACTGAAAGTTATTGAAGACCCAAAATGTTCATAATGTTGAATAAAATGAATCTAAATAAGTAACTCTGAATAAAATAACCCAAATAAGAAAACCCAAATACCTATCATGAATAACACACTTACAAATTTTCTATTAATTGATTAGTCCCAATAAGTTATTCTAATAAAAAAAAGGGATGTAATGGGAGATCAGGTGCATCTAAAGTGTGATTTAATGCTAAAAAAATTCAACTTCTATAGATATATATGCATAGATTAAATTATTAATAAGCCTTCCAGTCTTCATTAAAAAAAATGGGTCCCCTCTTACAAGGTGGGGTGTGTTGGATACAACAATTTTTATCATTAACTCATAGAACTTCTAAACTTATATCTAAACCAATCGCAACATATTGAAATTTAGAGTTTTACTTTGCTTCACTTCATAGTTTCTAAAGAAAGGGAAAGATCACTTGTTCACAAATAAACATAAAAATAGAGAGGGTATGTTGGATGTTTATCAATGATGTTTCCAAGGTGACCAAATATGTTGATGAGGTGTCATGTGTGCTATAATTACAATGAAAAAGTGTGCTTTAATGAGCTTCAGTGTTCTTGCATATTTCTTCAGTGTTTGACTTAGTAAATCAATTGATGGATGATATTTATGGTATGGACATGTTTTAGAGACCCTATAGGGTGTTATGAGTGCTTGGAGTGCTTATGGAAGTGAATATAATTCATCTGAACAATCATATGAAAGTCTAGGTTTAAATAGTCATCTTGGCAGATATGGCTAAGTAAGTAGTTTAATGATGTCATATTTGACACGTGTGAAAGTTTCAAGATTAGTTTTATATATGGATGGATACTCTATGAGAGGTGATCATGTAGTTAAAATTTAAAGTTTGGACATTGAGCGTAGCAAAATTTATAATAGTGAAAAGTTGGTCTCTCAAATAGAGTTCATTCAATTCCCATATGTTGGATGGTGGAGCCTGATCTTATTTTAATGCCCAGTTCCTGATAGGGGGTGTGTCGGGGGGAAATGATACCCCACTAGGGTCACCATGGAGGTCCATGGGGAAGCAAAATTTTGTGAAAAATGCATTATAAACTATTATAAATTCATAGTTAATTTGGATCATTTACTATTAGGTTTTATATCTAATGGTAGAAATTAAGTTAATACATTTTTGCCTTAATTTATAACCCTCCTTTGATATAAGGGCATTGTAATCAGGTGGTAAAAAGTGAGAGAGTGAAAATGATATTGTAGTGGATGTATTGTAAGTTTTTCCCCTTCATTTGTTGAACTGGATAATAAGAAGGACTGATAGTTTCTATGTGGACGTAGCCCATATTGGGTGAACCACATTCATTCTTTATATTTATTTTATTGTGTTTTCTAAATTTTAATTCTATCTTTATTTAATTATTATTTCTCTACATTATATATTCCTAACAATTGGTATCAGAGCCAAAGGTTTATTTGGTAGATAAACTCACAAGAAAAGAGGTTTCCTGGTTCGAGTGGGAGCAATGGTAGAAAAAGGCAAGTTTAAGGTTGAGAAGTTTAACAGCCAAAACTACTAGCTATTGAAGAGTAAATGGAGGACTATCTATATCAAAAGGATATTTTCCTCCCATTAGATGGAATAGCAAGGAAGTAAGTGACTATGAAGGATGAAGGCTAGGAGGTTCTTAACATAAAGGCATTAGGAACAATACAACTATGCCTGGCATCATCAGTGGCCTTCAATATTTTAAAAGAAAAGACAACAATGGATGTGATAAAGGCATTAGATAAAGTGTATGAAAAAACCTTAGTCTCCAACAAGGTATTTATTATGAAGTGTTTATTTAATCTAGAAATGTCAGAAGGTGGGTCTATTGCTGACCATTTAAATGAATTTAACATGGTCATAAATCAGTTAAGCTCTATAGGAGTAAATTTTGATGATGAGGTTAGGGATCTTTTGATTCTATGCTCATTACCAGAAATCTAGAATGGCTTTGTCATGGTTGTGAGTAATTCTATCTCTAGCTCAAATACTTTAAAGTTTGATGATGTTATTGGTGTTATCCTTAGCGAGGAAATGCAATGAAAAAACATAGGTGAGACATCAGGTAATGCTTTGAATATGGAGAATAGGGGAAGACAAAAGGATAGAGGAAAGGGCCCAATGAAACATTAGAAGTCTAAGAAGGTTAGATCTAAATCTAGAGGAATATTGGTGTGCTGTATTTGTGGGAAGAAAGGACATCTGAAGAAAGATTGTTAGTTTTGAAAAGGAAAACAAGGAGATGGACAACAAGATACAAATCATGAAGAAAATGTAGTAGGTGATGTGTTATAAGATGCTTTAATCCTTTATTTAGATAATATTAATGATTATTGGGTGTTATATTTAAGGGTTTTATTTCATGTTACACCCCATAATAAATGTTTTCAAGACTATGTTCAAGGTGATTTTGGGTAGGTTTATTTGGGTGATGGTGAACCCTGTAAAATTTTAGGAAAGGGTAAGATACAAATACAATTAAGGAATGGAAACAAATGGTTGTTGAAAGAGGTGAAGCATGTTCTTAAGTTGAGAAGAAAACTAATTTCAACAAGGCAGCTAAGAAGTGAGGGTTGCATAGTTAAATTCATAGAAAATTCATGGAAAGTCACTAAAAGATCATTGGTAATAGCAAAAGGAGAGAAGGTAGGTACATTGTATTTATATAATGGTGATATTGACTCTTCTATTTTTATAGCTTTTATAGAAGCGGATATAAAACTATGGTGCCACAGACTTGGGCACATGAGTGAGAAGGGGATGCAAGTTCTTCATTCAAAAAATTTATTGTCAGATTTGAAGAAGGTGGATTTGGATTTTTGTGAGCACTGTGTGTATGAAAAATATAAGAGAGTCAGATTTCTTAGAGTTAGGAGGACAAAGAAGGATAAAAAGTTAGAGCTTGTACATACAGATGTATGGGGACTGGCTTAGGTATCATCCCTTGGTGGCTCTTCTTATTATGTTAATTTTATCAATGATGCAAATAGAAAAACTTGGGTTTATTGCATATGAAATAAATCTAATATTTTTGATACTTTTAATAAATGAAAAGCTTTGGTTGAGAATGAGATAAGAAATATGTTGAAGTGTGTTAGATCAGACAATAGAGGTGAATACTATAGTAACGAGTTTGATAATTACTATTCATCCCATGGGATTCATAGAGAGAAGATGGTTCCAAGAACACCGCAACCAAATGGTGTGTCAGAAGGGATGAACATGACAATCATGGAGCATTCAAGGAGCATGAGATTACATGTAGGGTTGCCCTTATAATTCTAGGTAGATGTTATGGATACTATTATTTACTTAATAAATAGAGGGCCTTCAAGTCCTTTAGATGGTGGCATTCCAGAGGAAGCATGTATAGGTAAAAGGGTATATTTTTCCTCTTTAAAGACTTTTAGATGTGATGCATTTGTCCATATTGATAAATAAAATAGAACCAAGCTTGAGGTAAAATCCAAGAAATGTACTTTTATTGGATATGGAGTTAATGATTTTGGTTACCATTTATGGGATATTGAAAATTATAAAATCATTAGGAGTAGAGATGTGATCTTTAATGAAAAGGTCATGTGTAGAGATCAGTTGTAAGAAAAGAAATAAGAAAATTCAAATATAGAATATGCAATACTTAATGACATTACTAGAAATGAAATTTCAAAAGTGGCAAAAAATTAGAATGTGCAACAACTACAAGTACCCCAAACTCCTAAAAGTGTAGTTAGAAGATCTTCTAGAGTAAGTAGACTCCCTAAATGTTACTCTCCTTCACTTTATTATTTATTATTGACTAATGGTGGTGAGCCAAAAAGCTATGAAGAAGTAATGCAAGTAGAAACTAGAAAGAAGTGGGAGCAAGGCATGAAAGAGAAGATGGGCTGCTTGGTACACAACCAAACTTGGGATTTGGTTCAGTTACCTATAGGTAAAAGAGCATTACAGATTAAATGGGTTTATAGGTTGAAGGAAGAATATGGAGGCAAAAAGCGGTACAAAGCTAAACTTGTTGTAAAGGGGTTTACACAAAATAAAGGTCTTAACTTTGATGAAATATTTTCTCTAGTAGTTAAAATGACTTCTATAAGAACTATTTTAAATTTGGTAGAAGTAGAATATTTTCACCTTGAATAGTCAGATGTGAAGACTACATTCCTTCATGGTGATTTGGAGGAGAAAATATGTATCAAGTAGCTACAAGGATACAAAGTCAAAGGTAAGGAAAAAATGGTGTGCAGGTTGAAGAAGAGTTTGTATGGCCTAAAACAAGGTCCAAGACACTGGTATTTGAAATTTGACATGCTTATGATAGAACAAGGTTATAGTGGATGTCATTCTAAACACTGTGTTTACTTTAAGAGATTATATAATGGCAGCTATATGGTCTTTTTATTGTATGTAGATGACATGCTTGTTGCAGGGTCTAACATGCATGATATAAATGAGTTGAAAAGAAAACTAGCATACTCATTTTCAATAAAGGATTTGGGTATTGCAAAGCAAATCCTTAGTATGAGAATAGCAAGAGACAAGAAAAATAAGAAATTGACATTGTATCAATAGGAATACATCAAGAAGGTGTTAGTTAGGTTCAATATCCAAGATGTAAAACCTATGACTATATCTTTGGGAGGGAACTTCAAATTAAGCAAGGAACAATTTCCTAAAACATAGGAAAAAATCAATTACATGACCAAAGTTCCATATGATTTATGAGTTATAAGTTTAATGTATGCTATGGTGTGCACTAGACCATATATTACTCATGCAGTGGGAGTTGTTAGCAGGTTCATAAATAATCTAGGAAAAGAGCATTGGGATGTAGTGAAATGGATTATCAGATACTTGAGAGGGACCATTGATAGACATTTGTGTTATGACAGTTCAGATGTTACCTTACAAGGATATGTTGATGAAGACATGGCTAGATATTTAGATGGTAAGAGGATCACTACAGGTTATGTACTCATTATTGGTAACACAATAATTCTTTGGATTTCAAAATTGTAAGAGATAGTTACTTTGTCAGTTATAGAGGTAGAATATGTTGTAGCTATAAAAGCTATCAAGGAGATGATATGGATGCAACAGTTCATAGAAGAGTTAAGGCATAAGTAAGAAAATTGTAGGTTGTATAGTGATATCCAGAGTTTGATTCATATAGCAAAGAACTCAACATTCCACTCAAGAACTAAACATATATAACTCAAGTATCATTTCATTCATTCAATTTTAGAGGATGGTCAATTGAAGTTGGAAAAGATCCATACGATTCAAAATCTTGTAGATATACTAACAAAGGCAGTCACTAAAGATAAGTTGGAGAGTTGTTCAAATTCAATAAGTCTTCAAGGATAACGAGGAGGATGAGAAACATGCCAGGGTCAAAGTTCAAATAAAATTCCAAGTAAGAGTTGTAGTGATAGAATTACAATAATTAGTCTCCAAGTGGGAGATTGTTAGATGGTAGACCTTGATCTTATTTTAATGCCTAGTTCCCGATAGGGGGTGTGGGGGGGCAATGCCCCCCCACTATTATAATTTTGTAGTTAATCTGGACCATTTACTATTAGGTTTTAGATATAATGGTAGAAATTTAGTTAGTGCATTTTTACCCTAATTTATAACCCTTATTTGATATGAGGGCATTGCAATCAGGTGGTAAAAAGTGAGAGAGTGAAGAGGATATTATAGTGGGTGTATTGCAGGTTTTTTCCCTTCATTTGTTGGACTGAATAATAAGAAGGACTGGCAGTTTTTGTGTGGACATAGCCCATACTGGGTGAACCACATTAAATATTTGTCTCTATTTTATTGTGTTTTTTAAATTTTAATTCTATCTTTATTTAATTATTATTTCTCTACATTCTATATTCTTAACACCATACTTAGCCAAATTTGCATTATCGAAGATCTACGATGAGTGTTTAATCAGATTAAAGATCTAATGATGAGTGATTAATCTAACCATATAAGGATCTAAAAAATCACTTGATCTTGTAAAATAGTGATCAATGGTGTGTATTAAGTCAATAAGTTAACAAAATACTTATAAGGCATGTGGGACTGCCAAGTGATGTGAGATCATTGAAGACTGATTATAAGGTGCACATAAGGCATGCGAGGCTACCAAGTGGCATGATCTCAAAAGCAAATATCAAAGATAAAAAAAAGTGATGAGAGTTAAAGTTAAGAATATTTTAAGGAGATTGATAGAGTGTATTTGGTCTAGATTTTAGGGAGCATGAGATGAAGAAATGTGGCTATAATATTTGCATTACATAGTAACTGTTGGCACTTGAATTAGCAAAGGGAAAAACCAGATTGCAATATTTTGTTAATATATTTTGATCTCAAATGAATTTATTGATGGATTAAAAATAAAATATGAAGAGAACTTAAAGGAACATCTATAAAAGTTGATTAGAATATTTTAATGTTTATATAGTCAAAGTTATCAAGTTCCAATGTTGACTATGTGTTTGACCATGTTTTACAAGTGACCTCAGAAGGGTGATTGAAGATTTATTGATAGTGTATTGATGTTTAAAGATGAAATAAATATTGGATAATTATGTATACTCTATGAGGACCATATGTTTTGATTTTTTAGGTTTTACCAATCTATCTTCAATGTGAACAATTGATTGTGTTTGTTAAATACACTAGTAGGTTGAGTGACCATGTTGGAGGAGTGAGTTGAAGGTGTTGTGAGTAGAATTGAACAATAAAATGAGTATAGATATGTTATATAAGTCTCTAAGGATTATAATAAATAATTTATTATCATAGTTTGCCCCTGATCAGATTTGGAGAGTCAAAATAATATAACTATATTTTGACTGTATGTGACCAGTTTGAGTGGTCATTTTGAGAGAGTTGATTTAAGTGATTATAGATTATGTTGAATTATCTAAATAATATGGAGGTATTGTATATGTCATGAATGGTTCACCCATGTGATGTAATCATATGGATATGTAAAATATTTGAGTGTTTGCTTCATAATTTTGAGACTATGTTTTATGTATATAAAGCCCTAAAGAGCAAAGAGACCTAATTGGTAGGTTTGAGTGTTGAGTTGGTGTTCCAAGTGGCATGGACCCATATGAGAGTGATAAAGGGGATTATGGAGATAGGTTTTATGTGTTCTAAGTATTGGTAAATATGAAGGTGGTCCAAGTAGTCTCATATTGAACGTGTGAGTATGAAGGCCTAATTGTTTTAGGTCTCACCAAGACCTTATGGTGGTTTGGGGATAATGAGGTATTGGCCGACATAAGGAGTGTGTGGATATTACATGTAAAATATATGAGGACCTATTTAAAATGTATAAAAATTATGGTAAGCATCTTATTTGACCAAGATGGGTTATACCAAGAGAGTGGTATAAATACAAGACATTGTTGGCCTATTTGTACTAAGTATGAAAGTGTGATTTAAATAAAGAAGAGAACATTTAAAAGATAAGGTACATGTCAATTAGGACCATCAGAGTGTGAAAAATATCAAACATGTTTATTTGATCAAGTTGATGTAGGAGGACACATAGGTCATTGGACCTAATGAGCCTAGAAGAGGTAATTTGAGAAGTTTGCCTTAGAAGTAGCTTGAGAGAGATTGGAGGTGAAGAGTGCATATAAAGGTGATCATCATTAGTTAAAGAGTATAAAAGATGTTCAAGGTGATCTATTTAGGTAGTTGAGTGGGTGCTTAGTTTCTTAGGGGGTTGGTTCTTTCTTGCAATGTAAAGCTTGCTAAAGGTCTAGTTATTATGGGTGTTCAGCTAGATAGGGGTAGTAGCTCTTTGTGGGATTGGTGTTCCTTGATCAGTTGGTGTTGGACTAAATGTTAGACATTTTTTATAGGGTTGTAGTCCATTTTTTAGGGTTTAATTGATTTTATTCTTTAACATATTTTCCCACATATATGATGTGTTCATATGATGTATGCACTTATGTATGCTTTGGATGTATGTGCTTTCATGTTTATGTTGTTTGACCAAGTTGATGTATATTGATTTTTTAAGAGTTGGGAATTGATTGGAATTATCTTTCATCACTGAATCACCCCCCTTCTTAGTGACTGTAGCTATAATAATTGGTATCAATGTAGGACCTTATGTGAAAATTTCACCACTTGAAGGTGATCCAAGGTACAATATGGGTGAAAAGATCATATTTTATGAAAAAGTTTGCTATGATATCAAGGAAGAAGAAGTTGATCCATAATTTGAGCTCATGAGTACACTTGGTGAATTGAAGGAGAAAAATAAGAGAAATAATAAAATGAGGAATATGATCAAAGGTCTTAAAGTACAAGTTAGATCTCTTGAGGGGAGTTTGTTAGGCGAACCCATGAGAGAGGAGAAAGAGAATCAAGAACTGATCAAGTCTATGGAATAACAAACATGTATATTGAAAGATGACATGGCCAAAAGGGCTAAGGAGGATAAAGAGACCATCAAATATCTCAGAATTCAATTAGAGGTTATAAGTTTGAGCATGAGGGATAAAGAAGATGAATGTGTTCAATTGAAGGCTAATCTTGTTTCTTTGAAGGACGAGTAGGAAAAGGTCATAATTAAGATAGGCAAGATTGAAGAAGAACAAAAAAGATCAAAATAAGGCAAATAGGATGGTAGCATGAAATACATCAAGTCAAATTAGGTCAAAGATAAAATGAAAAAGCTAATTAAACAACCAAATGCTTCAAGATATGCCAATTATTTTATGGGCCATTTTTTTGTTTGTCATCTTGTTGGTCATATGGTAAAGGACTATGTAAGAAGAAGAAATAAGTCAAAGGGATATCACTACCATAGTCAAACAAAATATATGGAAGACATTATTTGCTAAATTGTCAAAGAGTTGGTCACATTGCTAGGTTTTACAAGCAAAGACCATCAAGTCAAGATAAGTTCAACCAGGCTCCTAGAGAGCAAGAAAGAAGACAAGATAGACATATCAATATAATGAGATATTATCCCATAGTCATTTTTATACATGTAATTAGTTTGGCCACATTGATAGAGAATGTAATAGGAGAAGAAATTGGCCAAAGAAAGATCACAATCGTCATCAAGTAAAAGGTATGAATGATCTTGTTTGTTTTGGATGTCATAGAGTTGATCATATTGCAAGATATTGTAAAATCAAGCTCTCAAGTCATAAAAAGGTGCATGGACATCCTAGAGTGCTCAATAATGGGAAACTTAAGGAAGTTAAAACCAATAAAACTAATTTAGTTGAGTTAAAAGATCAAGGTGGACTACTTGCTAAAGTAAAAGAGGAATTAGATATGAAAAAGGTTCAGGAATGCCAAGAGAATATGTCATCTATCTAGATAGAAAAGGAGAATCAACATTTAGTTCAAGTTTAGATCAAAGAGAAGACCAAGGTGCTAATTGAGGCTAGTTTTGAGGGATGTATGGATCCAAGAGAACATCCTACTATTGTTGAGAAATTTTCATGCAAAGAACATTAGTTGTCAATGCCCATTGATGAGGTTCTTTCTTCAGTTGAAAAGGTATATCATGAATCTTTATTGTCTTCATATGTTGTCAATCCTATGTTTGAAAAAAAGAAAAATATTGTAGTGGATGAGCATTTTGATTCTCTTAAGCCTAATAAGAAGAAGAATTATCAGTATCATATGACCAAGGAGGAGAAGGAATATGATGAGTTATGGGAAACTCCTAGTTTCACATTATTTTAGGACATTGTGGGTTAGGGTCTCTCTATCTAGGCTTTAAGGAGACACTTAAAAATTAAGAGGAAGCATGGTGGATACCATTTGATCTTTGGTTGATGTTGTAGGATAGGAATATAATTTAAATATATGTTTGGTTAAGGAGGAGCAATGAGTTTTATGTAACTACTCCAAAGTGTTATAATGGAATGATTTAGAAGATATATTTAGGGATAGTGATCCTAAAGTCAAAGTTTTGGTCAATATTTTATGGATGGTCTAGTTGGTCAATATGGTGAAGAATGAAGCTATGTATGTAAGGTATGCAAGTAGGGAATGGAAGTTTCCAAGTGTTTGATTGAGGATGATGAGTTGTCAAGATATTCTATTACATAAAAAGATTGAAGACAAGGTTGCTATGGAGGATGAGGAGAATGCATTGTTATATCTTTGATATCATTAAGAAGGTTTCTAAGTTCTGTAGATGACAAGTTGTGTATGCCATGGATTTAGGGGGAGTTTTTTAAATGGTTAGGTCCTAGGGTCAGAGGACTATGTAGTAGAATTTGAGAGAAAAGGTATGAATGCAATTATGTTGGTTTATCATTGTTGGAAATGGTCTAAAGATGTTCAAAAGAGTGCCTAATCTTAGGTGACTTAGGGGGAGTCCATTTTAATGTTTTCAAGGTAAGTTCATGTAGTTTTTGATGTTCATGTATGTTTTGTCTTCATAGAAGCTATATATGATCAAAAAAGAGTGTAGTCATGGAGCATGTTTGAGAAGATCAAGGTAAGAAGAGGTATGCACAATGTTAGGGGGAGTCTGTATTATCTCTGAGAGGTGGTCATTTCTTATTATTGGTCTTTGAAGTCTTTTTAGGTCCACAGGATCAGGAGTTGAGCCCACTTTATCATTGTGTCAAAGGGGGAGAAAGTGCTTGATGAGAGAGACAGAGTCTAAGAATAAGATTTGTATTGGTATTTAAAATCAATGACAAAGGGGAATATTACTAGAGTTTTGCCGATGATGTCTCCAAGATGACCAAAGATGTTGATGAGGTGTCATGTGTGCTAGAATGATAATGATAAAGTGTGTTTCAATGAGCTTTAATGTTCCTACATAGTTCTTCAGTGTTTGGCTTAGTAAGAAAATTGATGGTATGGACATGTTGTAGAGACCCTATGGGGTGTTATAAGTGCTTGGAGTTCTTATGGAAGTTAAAATAATTCATAAAAATAATCAAATGAAGGTCTAGGTTTAAATAGTCATCTTGGCAGATAAATCTAAGTAAGCAATTTGATGACATCATATTCTCACATGTGTAAAAGTTTTAGGAGCAGCTTGGTACATGGATAGATTCTCCTATGAGAGGTGATCATTTGGTTCAAATTTTAGGTCTAGACATTGAGCATAGAAAAAGTTATAATAGTGAAAAGTTGGTCTCTCAAATAGAGTTCACTAAGTTCCCATACTTAGCCAAATTTGCATTATCAAAGATCTATAGTGAGCATTTAATTGGATCAAAGATCTAATAGTGAGCAATTAATTTGACTAGATAAGGATCTAATGGAGCACATGATCATGTTATATAGTGATCAATGGTGCATATTAAGTGAATAAGTCAATATAATTCCTAGAAGGCATGTAGGGCTGCCAAGTGGAGAAAGATCATTGAAGATTTACTATAGGGTGCACAAAAGGCACACGGGGATGTTAAGTGGCATGATATCAGAAGCAAGGATCAAAGATCAATAGTGAGAGATGAGATTTAAATATAGGAAACTCATAAGGATATTGATGCAGTGAATTTTATCTAGCTTTTAGGGAACACGAGATGAAGACACTTGTCTGCAATATTTGCATTACACAGTGACTGTTGGCATTTGAATTAACAAAGGGAAAAACTAGTCTGTAGTATTTTGCAAATATATTTTTATCTATGACAAATTTATTGATAGATTAAAAATAAAATCTGAATAAGACTAAAAGGTACATCTATAAAAGTTGATTAGAATATTTGAATGTTCATATATTCAAAGTCATTGAGCTCCAAAGTTGATTGTGTGTTTGACTATGTTTTGAAAGTGACTCGAGAAGGGTAATTAAATATTATTGATTGTGTCTTGATGTTTCAAGATGAAATAACCATTGAAGAGTTATGTATACTCCATGAGGACCATCTGTGTGTATTTTGGAGGTTTGACCTATCCATATTCAATGTGAACAATTGATTGTGTTTGTTGAATGCACTGGGAAATTGAGTGACCATGTTGTAGGAGTGAGTTGAAGGTGTTCTAAGTAGAATTGAAGAAGCAAATGAGTATGTATATGATCTATAAGTCAAGGATTATAATAAATTATTTATTATCATAGTTTTCCCTTGATCATATTTGGACATTCAAAATACTATAACTATATTTTGACTGTGTGTGACCAATCTAAGTGGTCATTTTGAGAGAGTTGATTTAAGTGCTTAGAGATTGTGTTGAAGTATATAAAACACATGGATGTGTTGAAAATGTCCTAAAGGGTTCACCCATGTGATATAATCATATGTCCATGTGAAAGACTTGAGTGTTTGCTTTAAAAGTTTGAGACTATGTTTTCTGTATATGAAGACCTGAGGAGCAAGGATACCTAATTGGTAGGTTTGAGTGTCGAGTTGTCATTCCAAATGGAATGAACCCAAATGAGAGATATAAAGGGTATATTGGAGATATGTTTGATGTGTTATAAGCATTGGTAAAATATGAAGGTGGTCCAAGTAGTCTCACATGTAATGTGTGAGTATGAAGGCCTAATTATTTTAGGTCTCAGCACGACCTAATTGTGGTTTGGGGCTAATGAGGTATCGGCCGAACTAAGGAGTGGTGGTTCTTACATGTAATGTGTATGAGGACCTATTTAAAATTTATAACAAGTATGGTAAGCATATTGGCAAACCAAGATGGGTTATACCAAGATAGTGGTATAAATACAAGACATTGTTGGCCTATTTGTGTCAAATGTAAAAATGTGGATTCAAGTGAAAAAGATAACCTTTGAAAGAGAAGTTATAGGTTAATTAGGACCATAAAAGTGTGATACATATCAGATATATTTATTTGATCAAGTTGATTCAGGATGACACATAGGGCATTGAACCTAATGAGCATATAAGAGGCAGTTTAAGCAAGTTAGTCTTAAAGGCAACTTGAGAGAGATTGGAGGTGAAGAGTGTAGACAAAAGTGATCATCATCAGTTGAAGAGTATAAATAGGTGTTCAAGGTGATATATTTAGGTAGCTAAATGGGTGATTGGTTTCCTATGGGGTTGGTTCCTTTTTTCAAGGTAAATATTGTTAAAGGTTTAGTTGTTGTGGGTGCTCAGCTAGATAGGGGCAGTAGCTCCTTTTGAGATTAGTGTCTTAATAACTAAGGGATGGGTGTTCATTGATAAGTTGGTGCTAGTCTAAATGTTGGATCTTGTTTTATATGATTGTAGTCCATCTTGTAGGGTTCAGTGGGTTTTATCCCCTAAGAGGGTTTCCTACATATATGATGTGTTCATGTGATGTATGCACTTATGTATGATTTAGATTTATGTGATTTCATGTTTATATTGCTTGATCAAGTTGATGTATGTTATTTTTTCAAAGTTGGGAATTGAATGGGATTATCTTACATCACCTATATTTGCACCATTGTATGCTAAATTTATTAATGTTTCAGGCTCTAGTCAAATAGGGAGAGTCTCCGAAGAGAAATGATAAATGCTTGATTCTAAGACTCCTTTAATGAATAAAATAAAAATAGGTATGTAGATAATTACACATAAACCCTTACTTCACATAAAATAAAAAGGATCAATGAACTTAAACTAAAATAGTAAGAAACATGTCCTAGTTAATCCATGAACCATGCAAATTTTTTTTTTATAGTCCTCTATCATTAGTGTTAATCCATTAAAGTAGAAATAAAGTAGAATACATTTAAGACAACTAGACACAGCTATACAGAAAAATAAGTTTAGCATTAATATAACATTATTTGTTTGTAAATAGAGTCAACCCTTCTATAATATTCCATAACATTATATATTAGAGAGAGAGATGGGTCTAGCCTTCAAGAGC
Source organism: Torreya grandis (assembly GCA_037957365.1). NCBI lineage: Eukaryota > Viridiplantae > Streptophyta > Pinopsida > Cupressales > Taxaceae > Torreya > Torreya grandis. The sequence continues at coordinate 2,464,344 of JARHVA010002527.1, read as the reverse complement.
ATGAGATCTGATTCTTGGCCATCATGGACTAAAATGGTAAAACAAATTTATGATAGAAGATTCCTTGCCCAAAATAAACAAGACAGACTCTGGGGACCACTGAGAAAACACCAAGAAGAAGGTCTGATGTGGACCACTTCTTAATAGTTCTAGTAGACTTCACTAAGCTTCCAATGATTAATCAATGAGGTTGAACCTCTTCAAGTCCATAGATGACTCTGGGAAGAGAATTATTTTCTTGGGATATCAGCTATATAGAATGTGGGGAACACATACCCAATCTACCTCTGTGAGACTTCATTGATGTTTTTGACTTCTCAGTCATTAAAAAAATGACAAATGATTCACTATAACTATTTTGGGGCCCACATTTATGTCTTTTACTTACATGATAAAGTCAAAATAAGTGTCCAAATTGAGCTTGTTAAGATCATGACACTTAGAAATTTGTTATTTGATTAGTACATATATGGACCTTGCCTTTAGTATTTTTCCTAAAACTAATCTAGATGCGTGGTCATCTTAAACTGATAGATGTATCTTTATAGTGATTTTGAGGCCCATTTTTATGTCTAAAATCCACTTTATCTAGAGGGAAACACATGGCACAATGTCACTTATTCTAGTTTCCCAATCACTTTACTATGTCACCTACTTTTCCAACATGTCTATTTATCATGCAACTAAGCCTTGATTTTATTTATCCATGTTGTCTTATTCATACTATGACATTTAGCTTGCTCTCATTTAATGGACCACTATATTTTGTACCTTGGGCCCCCTTTTAGTAATGAGTAAGCGATATGCTAGCATGTGGTATGATATCACTCTTTTGCTTAGTCACTAAACTTTGGAACATGTAGCTTAGGACTTTGGCCACAATTCAATGAGATATTGATACATGACTAGATCCTAGTAATATGAAGGCTCATGAGATATGTATTTTATTTTTATATATTTCTAGGTGGAAAGTTAATGAGATGAAACCATGTGGATGACCTCACTTATCCAGAAGGTATTCAAGATTTGACTATGTATGTGTGCTTGAAAATTCAATGACAAGTGAGATCATGCCAAGTGATGTGATCTTGTTTATTTAGAGGGCTTTATTATTTTAGAATGTGTATCTCTATCTATGGGATCCATATGAGTGGGTTGCTACCACGTGGATGATATTAACTTGTCTAGGTGATCTCTTGTCCTTAGAGTATGTGATTCTACTTGTAAGCCCCAAATAAGTGGGGTGATTCCACATGGATATTCCTCATTTATATTTAGGTTATTTTGTCTTTAAATATGTAACTAGTCATTGTCCTACATGACAAGCCATGGGTGAGAAAGATCATTATAAATGGATTATCCTCACTTATTTGGATGCTTGGGGATGTTCAAGACATGTGCCTACTCTTGTCAGCCATAAATGAGTATGATTGTGACATGTTTCACAATATCACTTATCTGGATGCTCAAGATTGTCATGTTAATTATGCCTCTACCTATATGCCATAGATGAGCAATATGGAGACATGTGGATGATCCTTGATATTTTTATTTCCTAGATGATGTCACAAACTATGCTTATTTTTTAGGCCACACATAAGTGATATTATGACACATGGATGCTCTACACTTGTTTGGAGGGTTTGTAACCTATCCATTAGAGTCGATAGTAGTGAGTGATTGAGATGAAGACACATGGCACAATCTTGTTTGCTTAGGTGAAAAGGACTTAGAACCTTTCAAATAAGCCATGGAAGATTGAGATGAAGACATGCATCAAAATCCCATGAAATTAGATATTCACCAAAATAAAAAGATAATCATTCTATAAATCCTTTATGAGGATATAAATCTTGACATGTGGATGACCTAAAAAATTGCCCCCTAGCTATTGGAATTGATAGAAATGAGTGATAGATATGAATACATGTGGTATAATCCTAGTTTATTGGGTGAAAAGGACTTAGAACCTTACAAATAAGCCATAGAAGAGTAATAATAAGATGTGTCCAAATCCTGCGAGCTTAGATACTATTTAAGATAAAAAGACTTAGTCGCTTCACAAATCCTTTATGAAGAAGCTATATGCTGACATATGGAACAATTTCAGAGCTCAAGACCTAGTTGTTGCAATACAAGATACTAAAACCTAGCCATTATAGGATTCAAACTATATTTTTGCTCGTAAATTTGAAGGTTGCTCGAAGTGTAAAAGGGACTGTAGTGAAGGCTTGGCTAGGAAAATTCTATAACATGCTTAATTATAAAAAGGTCATTCATACTATAGAGGATCTTTCTGAGTTGGATCCTGTGGGATTTATAAAAGCGGCCTTGTGGAGTATGAATAAAAATGAAAAGATCACACAATTGGGAAATTTTAATTAGCCAAGTTAGTCCATAAATCAAGTAAAAAATCAAATTTGATGAATGTTATAAAATTAAAAGCAAAATTGATGCATATAATAACATTAATAAATATGTTCATTTATACCCTTAGACTTAGATATAAATTGATTTTTAGATAAATTATAAAAATGCTTAGTCAGTTTGTTCATCTCAGAATCAGATCAAGACTTCATTTTGATTAAAAAAATCAGACTTAAGATAATGACTTATAACTTAGACTTGGACTGATTCATTTCAAAACAAGACATGAAAATGGAATTTGAGATCAAAGTGGGACCTTATTTGAATTTTGAGCATGGGGTGTGTTGATCGCAAAAATGTAGAATTGAAGTATTCCATGATAGACAAAAAAATTTATGCTTGGATTAAGATTGTAAAGAAATTCAAACATTATCCTATGAAAAAACATACACCATTATCTCAGACCCAAAAATCAATCTTACACTTGGATATAATGAGTTAAGAGAAATAAGGGGCAAATGGATGACCATGTTACAAGAATTTGACCTAAATATCAGACCTGATAAAATGGTAAGAGGGAAAGGTATCATGTATTTAGTGGCCAAGACTGATCTGCACACATCTATTAAAAAAATAAACTAGTCTCAAGTAAATTGAGGTGATTGGTATTCTCACTTTATTCATGGGTGTATGCCCTCTTAAATTAAATAGAGAACATAGATGAGCACTCAAGATTAAATCAACTCACTATAAGATAAATAAATAAGTACTCTATCAAAAAAATTATGAAGGGATTTATTTGAGATGTGTTTCTAGAGAATACGTTTAAAACATATTTGATAATTTCTATCATAAAATAGGAAGTGGGCATCCTTCAGGGAATACTACTACACACAAGATTTTAAGGATGGATTATTATTGGAATACTATTTTTGAATATTCCCATAACCATGTTATAAACTATCACTAGTGTCAAATATTTGACAAAATAAATACATACAGTAATGCCTTTACATCTTATAATTGAAGTGCCCCACTTTGCATAATAGGGCATGGATTTTTTGGGAGTCATTAATCCTAATTCATCAATCAGACATAAGTTTCTATTAAATACAACACACTATTGTAATAGATGGATTGGAACATTAACAATAAAAAAATTATAAATCCCAATAATAATCAAATTTCTCAAATAAAACATCTTAACTAGATTTTAAATGCACATCTCTATGGTATATGCCAATGGTCCAACTTTCCAATCTACCAAATTTATAGAACAATATTATAACAAACAAGTTATTATCAAGTTTTCTTCCAACTACTATCCACAAGGAAATGGAGTGGTATAATCTATAATTGAGAACTTGATAGATACCATAAAGAAGTCAGCCAAAGATAAACCAAAATAATGGTATCTACTATTGAAATACACACTATGGAGATATAGAACAAGACACAAACATGCCCTCAAGGCTTCTCCTTCTCTATTAATATATGGACAACAAACTATGTTTCCCATTGCTCTCAAGTTACCAATGTATCAATTTATGTAGGAGTATATCAAAGAAGATGAAAGAATTTAATCATGATTACTAGACATTGTCCAGATGGAAAATGCATGAACAAAAGCTTTGCATAGATTTAGTAGACACCAAGATATTGTCAAGAGGTGGTTTGATAAAAGATCAAAAATTAAAATTTTCATAATTTTGGACTTGGTGCTCTTTTGGGATAAAGTACATGAAAATAAGGTGAAACATGAAAAGTTAACTCCTTTATGCATTGGGCCATATCAGATCTCTAAAATTCTGAATAACAATGTTTTTTGCTTAAAAGACCTTCAAGGTAATGATTTAAATTTTTAGTTAATGGGTAGTTTCTGAAACATTATTTCATGGCTACTACGACTGAAGACATCTTAGAATGAGTGAGAGTTCTAGTTTAGTAATAGGGTTAAACTAGATTTTATATTTTCATAGAATAAATGTTTTGCTTTCATAGAGTATATTTCCTACTTTCATAGATCATATTTCATGCTTTCTTAGGTTAGTTTCCTTAAAATTATAGTAGTCAAGATCATTCCTTGCATAAATTTCACAAAAATTCTCCTAAAAAGGGGGTGTCCAAATCATATTCAAATTATTCTTATGAAGATTAATTTAGATGTATTTGAGGTCTTTGACTTAGGACATATGTCATGGTTAAATTGAGTTTTTATCTAAATGGAATAAGTTCACCAAGATTGTGGAAGTTTCTTTGATATTTTCATGCAAATTTTAGAAAGAATTCTCATTTTTAAGGATTAATTACACATTTACATGTTTACAAATTATTTGAAAGATAAAAAACATTAGGAAAGAAGAAATATGACTGAAATCTCTTATTTAAAATGAATTTTATTCCTATACAGCTAATCAACGGTGGTTTTGAATCCTTCTTCCAAGAAAGTTAAAAAAAAACTCATGGAAAAAGGTGATTAAATTAATATCTATTAGGGCTATGGACACTAGATGGAAGTAGAGAAATGATTAGAGTGAAATTAAAGGTATCTCTATCAAGGCTATGGACACTTGGCTAGTAGTAGAATAGTACGTGGCTTCCCAAAACCTTGTGCTTAAAGGTTAAATTTAAAAAAAAGGGGAGGAGACAAAAAGATCTCAACTTTTGTTTGATCTTTGCTAAAAATCACATAACAAGGGGAGAGAATATTCATAGAGTCACACATGATTTGATAAATGAAATGGGTTAATATGTTGCTTGGATATGTTGAAATCTCTTTATGTCAGTCTGTTAACAATAATTCATTGGGCACTAAAGAAAAACATTTTTGATAGTACAATTACACCATTTGATTATTGTAAATTACAATCAATTCTATGGGAAATATTAGGAAACCTTTAAAGTATAAAATTGATTACAAATATAATTGACTATTAATACATGAGTATTTAGTACCTGAAATATTTGAATGTGATTCTATATAGTTGTCTACCTGAATGAATGACAAGTGTAATTCTTCTCAATTTTTAATATCTATAATATATTACAGTTCCCAACATCCCTATCTTGTGAAATCTTAGTTTATCTTCATGATCGATGGGTAAGGGCAGTTTATTGAACAATTATTTAAATCACCTGAAAGTTTATCAGTTGGTAGATTTGTTTCATTAAACATAGTGAATCCTCTTAAACATCGCTTTGTTCTTGATAATTAAAAATTTAATTGTACTAAATTCTTCATTTTTCCATGATGTGTATGTTTTTTGATGGTTTTATTCTATCACCATGTTATGATTTTTATTTGTTAAATTCCTCTACCATGTTATTCAATATTGGCTTTTAGTAGTATCCTAGCTTACATATTTATTCATGCTTAGCTAGTTATAATAATTACTAAAATATTTACTACCAATTATATACATTTTAGGTCATGTGACCTAACATAATTTATTATTAAATTCCTATCAATAAATTCATTTGATCTCACAAGAGTGGCCTTTTGGTCCTCTTTTCCCATAAATTTTAGGTCCTTAGTGACATCCATATATGTTAGTTGAAATTTTATTATTTCTGAATGACAATGGAAGTTCTGACCTTTAGATATTTAGGTTCTAATCAAAATGGCATCAGTTAGAGTATTTTACTCTAGGGCCTAAACATTATGCAAGTACAATCTTGAGAAAAAGTACCAATAAAATTTGGCTGTAGACTACAAACTTTGTGGATGATCAATTTAAAAACATTTAGGTTTAGATGTTATGTCTCTATTTTCTAAAAAAAATAGTAATACTAATTCACCTTATAATTTCCTTGTTTCATATTTTGTATAGCTTCAAAGCCCTTTTGCATTATACTATTTTCACATTTAATAGAGACATGTATAGTGTGGAAGATAATGAATATTTCATGTATCTTTACTCAACATATATAGGTTTATTGACATTCTTAGTCCATAAATTAAAGCAGGATAATTAGACATAAAATTAATATATATTTTGGAATTAGAAAAATTTCAAATTTGAAACTTGCATCATAACAAAAATGTGGTTGAAATATATAGAGGCATGAACAAACACTTTCTATAGATTCATCATTGTACTAAAGGATATATTTATTATGAACTCAGCCTGTTCAATCATGTGCCAAAATCATGTATTATATTTTTAGTCCATATGCCCAATCTAAACCTCTAATAGACATTAATGTCTAAGTTAAATATGATAATATGGAAAAAAATGTCATTTTACAGATGAAATTTATTGTACCTCTTCAATTTTGATGGTCCTACACAAAGATTTATAATAAAGTAGTATTCGCCAGTAATTTACTTCTCTCCAATGCATCTAGCATCAACAAACATGATTGTAGTAGTTCATGCTCAAATAATTAGTTGGAAGGTTAAGTACATAATAAAACTAATATACATATAAGAGATCACATCAAATTTAAAGTTACAAACATTACAATTGTAGATGGGGTTGTTTGTCCAATTTGGAAATCAACTGGTACAATTATAAACAACACTAATATGAATATAGATACGTGATTTGACGTTTATAAAAATCACATAACAAATGGGATAAGGGCATAATCTCTCTTTGTATTCAGATAAAACAACCAATTCATCAAAATGTCAAAATAAAGGCCCCTTGATGCTTCACATTCATAAATTCTGGAGTTATTTATCAAGGAATGGAAACTATTTTTTTCTCCCTTGTAAGGTTTAAAATACTTGCATTTATATTTTTTTTCATCATATTAGACATCACCAATGTGTTTTTGAAATAAATCAATTGTAATAACTCAAACTTTAGGGGGACATTTAGTTTTAGTAGTTTCCATTTTTAAAGAGTTTAGAAGTTGGGTGAGATTCCACATACATTTTTACCCAATAAATATGTGCAAATACATTTCAAATTTCCCAAATGCTAGTTGATATCTACTTGTCTACTAATATTGTTGTCATACAAGATCCCAAATCAAAGACATAAAATGGTGTAAAGGACTTTCAATCATGGGATTATCTCACCCCAAGGTCTATTATCTATTTAAATCAGATTTTTTTGAATTACTATGCAAATTCAAATCAACATCTAATTAAATTTATTTTCGATCACTCCAATATGCATAGATAAAATAAAAAGGTTGAACTTAATTTGATTAAGATACATTTATTTTGAATTTGAATTGAATTCCTTTTCGAGTTTGGACTTTTACAATGATTATTCTTATGACCATGCCACTTATTCTAAATAACAAGGGAAGGTTTATTGAAAATTTTCCTTAGGCATAATATAATACTAAATTATGTATCATATAAGGGCATAATATCTCTTTGTATTCAAATAAAACAACCAATTCATCAAAATGTCAAAATAAAGGCCCTTTGATGCTTCACATATAGAAGTGTAGTTATTATGTTAAACTCATAAATGGTGGAGTTATTTATCAAGGAATGGAAACTAATTTTTTTCTCCCTTGTAAGGTTTAAAATACTTGCATTTATATTTTTTTTCATCATATTAGACATCATCAATGTATTGTTGAAATCAATCAATTGTAATAACTCAAACTTTAGGGGGACATTTAGTTTTATTAGTTTCCATTTTTAAAGAGTTTAGAAGTTGGGTGAGATTCCACATACATTTTAACCCAATAAATATGTGCAATTACATTTCAAAATTACCAAATGCTAGTTGATATCTACTTGTATATGAATAGTGTTTTTATACAAGAGCCTAAATCAAAGACATACAATGGTGTAAAGGACTTTCAACCATGGGATTATCTCACCCCAAGGTCTATTATCTATTTAAGTCAGATTTATTTTGAATTACTATGCAAATTAAAATCAACATATAATTAAATTTATTTTCAATCACTCCAATATGCATAGATAAAATAAATAGGTTGATCTCAATTTGATTAAGATACATTTATTTTGAATCTGAATTGAATTCGTTTTTGAGTTTGGACTTTTACAATGATTATTCTTATGACCATGTCATTTATTCTAAATAATAAGGGAAGGGTTGTTGAAAATTTTCCTTAGGCACAATCTAAGAATAAATTATGTATCACATAAGGGTATAATCTCTCTTTGTATTCAAATAAAACAACCAATTCATCAAAATGGCAGAATAAAGGCCCCTTGATGCTTCACATATAGAAGTGTAGTTATGATGTTGAACTCATAAATGTTGGAGTTATTTATCAAGGAATGGAAACTATTTTTTTTCCCTTTTAAGGTTTAAAATACTTGCATTTATATTTTTTTCATCATATTAGACATCACCAATGTATTGTTGAAATCAATCAATTGTAATAACTCAAACTTTAGGGGTACATTTAATTTTAGTAGTTTCCATTTTTAAAGAGTTTAGAAGTTGGGTGAGATTCCACATACATTTTTACCTAATAAATATGTGCAATTATATTTCAGAATTCCCAAATGACAGTTGATATCTACTTGTATACCAATAGTGTTGTCATACAAGAGCCCAAATCAAAGACATACAATGGTGTAAAGGATTTTCAATCATGGGATTATCTCACCCCAAGGTCTATTATCTATTTAAGTCAGATTTTTTTTGAATTACTATGAAAATTCAAATCAACATGTAATTAAATTTATTTTCAGTCACTCCAATATGCAAAGATCAAATAAAAAGGTTGAACTTAATTTGATTAAGATACATTTATTTTGAATTTGAATTGAATTCCTTTTCGAGTTTGGACTTTTACAATGATTATTCTTATGACCATGTCATTTATTCTAATTAACAAGGGAAGGTTTGTTGAAAATTTTCCTTAGGCATAATCTAAGACTAAATTATGTATCACATAAGGGAATAATCTCTCTTTGTATTCAGTTAAAACAACTAATTCATCAAAATATCAAAATAAAGGCCCCTTGATGCTTCACATATAGAAGTGTAGTTATGATGTTAAACTCATAAATGTTGGAGTTATTTATCAAGGAATGGAAACTATTTTTTTTCTCCCTTGTAAGGTTTAAAATACTTGCATTTATCTTTTTTTCATCATATTAGACATTACCAATGTATTGTTGAAATCAATCAATTGTAATAACTCAAACTTCAGGGGGACATTTAGTTTTAGTAGTTTACATTTTTAAAGAGTTTAGAAGTGGGTGAGATTACACATACATTTTTACCTAATAAATATGTGCAATTACATTTCAAAATTCCCAAATGCTAGTTGATATCTACTTGTTTACCATTAGTGTTGTCATAGAAGAGCCCAAATCAAAGACATACAATGGTGTAAAGGACTTTCAATCATGGAATTATCTCACCCCAAGGTCTATTATCTATTTAAGTCAGATTTATTTTAAATTACTATGCAAATTCAAATCAACATCTAATTAAATTTATTTTTAATCACTCCAACATGCATAAATCAAATAAAAAGGTCGAACTTAATTTTATTAAGATGCATTTATTTTGAATTTGAATTGAATTCCTTTTCGATTTTGGAATTTTACAATGATTATTCTTATGACCATGTCATTTATTCTAATTAACAAGGGAAGGTTTGTTGAAAATTTTCCTTAGGCATAATCTAAGACTAAATTGTGTATCACAACTTGGTAATTATTAAACTTATTACATCTTTCTTAATCATGCATGAATCAAATGAAAATGTAACCATGAAGTGACTATGATATTGTTATGCACAATTACATAATGAATTTTCTAATTTTAGCTCTTGACTAATTCAAATTCAATTGGTTATGCTTGCATGATATGCTATGTTGATAAGTATAGACAAAATATGGGGAAAAATCCTAACTCTAACTATTATTTTTCATATTAGATAATACCTAATATAAGTGATTAGTGATCTAATAAAATGTGATGTTTTACATGACTTATATTAAAAGTGAATACTATGTTTAAGTGTAGTTGGACTTAGACCATTAACTAGCCTAATGTAAAGCTTACACAAAGTACTCTAAGCAATTAATTATCTATGAAAGCTAATGTATAATATTTAAATTTTTTAAATGGTTATGAGACCAATGACTAAGGAAGTTTCCAAAAGGCTTTAAAAATAAGGGCTCTAGATATAACTAAGATTATATAAAAATGATAGCTAAGGCATAGACTTAGACTATGGAAGCCTTAAACATGGATTTAGATAATTGAAATCCAAAATATGATTATGAATTAAAGTTATTTAAGTAATGGTGAAATAATAAATTATAAATACAACCAAGTATTGTATGTAGAATATGATTAAGGCAAAGCTTTATGTCATCAATCCAAAATGGGTCCATGATAACTCACATGTGGAAAAGTGATTAAAAGATTCTCAATTATTAGTATTGATACACTTATTAAGACTCTTCCAAAATACATTTTTAGCCCCTAAATTTTGACCAAGTATTGTTCCATTTTGGCACACAAAGTAGAAGGATCATTGTCTATTTTGTCATAAGTTTGGCATGATGTAGAAGGACCATGGCACGCAACTGATAGGCACAGAAGTGTCATGGCATGGAACTTGATGGGTGTGGAAGGACAATGACAAAGGAAACCTAGTGCAAGAAGACCCAATTAAAAGAGAACATGTCATGAGGGACCCAAAAATAGGGGACTCAAAATAAAAGTGGAAGACTAGGGGAGTGTATGGGAAGCAGAGTGTGAGGGATGCAAGAATAGTTATAATAAAAATTAAAATGGGATACTTCAACCTAATTTATCAGAGGTTTTGTACTAGATTATGAGGAATGGAACACTTGGCTATAAGGATATAACATAGAATCAGGATCTAGGGGCGCATAGACTTGAGTCTATAGGAATAAATATTTATAAGAGCCATAAATATCTATTTGTTGGGAGTTCATGTGCCATATGTTTATGATAGTTAGAATTATGACACTTGGTCAGGGTAAAATAAGTATAAAAACCCTTGTAATAATTTACAATGATGGTCCTTTAGAGAATAGATATAGCATTTTATCTTATAATTCAATAAGTAATTAATCAAAAATCAATGTTTTCCATATTGTGTTATGAGAGATGAAATATTCTAAGTGTTGGATGTGGTTTATTTATAAGTCATGGGTATCTTCTTCTTTTGTCACTACTATTGAATAATAATGGTGATCTTAGTTATAGTGGTAGTTAAATCTAGGATAATAGTAGTATATTTGTGGTGTTGAATAACCTTGTAAGAATTGTGTTACAAAATATGAACAAACATACAACATTGTGCTATAAAGCCTTCGAGAGCTAGTCTTTCACTACATGCTTTGAGTAAGCATGAGAGACTTACCTCTCACATGATAAGGCCAACTCGTTTCCTTGTTAGGGGGAAGCTTTAGCACTGAAGTGGAACTAACTAAAAGAACCCAACATACATTGATGTTAATGTTAATGTGTCACATTAATAAGTTTACATAAACCCTATAAGAGTTGTATCTAGGATCACCATATCAACAAATGTACATGGTGGAGTGATATCATGAGTTGAGAAATGCATATCACAATGAAGTTTCTAATAAATGAAATCATGTATAAGATAATATTATAAAGGAATGAGAGCAAGTAATTAGATATTCCATATCATCTTGAATGATAAATACAAAGGGAGAGGTTACATATATAGGAGGGAGAGAGATAGAGACTCCATAATCAAATGAATGTGGGACTAACTTTCCCAAATGACCTAAATGACCTAGCTACCCTAAGAAAACTAATGACATGTGTATAAAAACCCATAGGATAAAAGTATAAACCAACACCCCCCTTAAGCATGTTTATGTGGGTTGGAGAATTGGGTCCTAACAACTAGGCCTAATCAGGTACCCAAGTACATAATGATGATCCCTAATATCCTAGAAAATATAAGGATGTGTGCCTCCAAAAAGAAAAAATAAGGTAAGCATAAAATGTTGTAGTAGGTCCCTCTACAAATTTTTTTGTCTCTTTCTTTCTTAAGAAAGAAACCTTGAGCTGTCAAACTACTAAATTCTCAATCAAGTGGAATACAAGTAGGAATCATGATATAGATATTTGGAAAATGCTCAAAAGTCTCCCTGTTAGTGCTTAAATGTGCTAAATTTTGATTAGGAATCACAAGCCTAACTATAAAATATGGAAATAAAGAAGCATAAAATGAAGGAGAGAGAACATGAGGGTTTATAAGTACCCTCATTACATCCAAATAAAAATAATGACATGAAACATTCACTACAAGAACGTCTATGGGAAGATGAGAGTGGGGCTAAAAAAATGTTAACACTAAAGACTGGTCTATAAATAAAGCATTTAGATCTGCAAGATGAATGTCTACAAGAACATATGAGTCATCTATGCTCTCAATGTGTGTACTCTCACTATAATCACTAAAATTCTTTGAAATGTAAGTCTATGAAGGCTCTAGAAGAGAAATAATTTACACATGAATGGATGTAGAATCTACAATGAGACAACTAAGGTTTAGTAAAATCACATCTTATAGTGGGGTATCGATAGAAGGAAGAGAATTATTCACCATAGATGTGTCATCACAAGAAATAGAAGTAGGAGGAGAGAGTACAATAGTCTCAAAAGAGACAATAAGAAGAGGAGGAGGAGTTCTGATGTAGGTCATAGTAGGATCCCCAAAAATACTATGAATATTGCTAAAAATAATGGAGGGACACTCTATGTGCTCCATATGGTGGTGTAGATGCCATAGAACATGACACAATAAGTGACCATGGGCCATGTCACAAGAGTTGGCCCAGTCATCATATTGACCTAGGTTAATAAGAGTAGGAATATGTCCATATAAGAATTGAATAAGTTACTAATCTAAGAGTGAATGTTTCATGTACACATGGCATGAAACATAATTGGTCTTCCCAAGAAGGACCACTGGTGTAGACTCAACCTTCTTCATTTGGATTTTTTCAAATGGAGTCATCATGACTGAGATAAGACACCAAGGAAGTAGAAGACTACAAAAAATACTCTACAATGATGCTAGAATACTACATGCTCATGAATGGGACATCGTATATAGCCAAGAATGCATCCAAGTGAGAAACTAGTACATGAATTAATATAAAAAATGCACGTTTAGAATAGGGATGTTAGGCACATCCATAAATGCATCCACATGTGAGCAATCAATGCATGAAATATAATGTAGAAAGTAATAAGGCCCATATCACAATCAACCCATAGAATATGACACTTTATAATTTAGTGCATTTACAAAAAAATATGATAATGGAAAGAGGATAAAAAATATATGCCTTTGTAAAAGATAACACTCAATTCTGAGTTGTCAATCAAAAGTTATATTAAATTATATTTTCCTTCATTAATGACCTATTTAATGGATTTGCACTAAAATTTTAAATGCACAAGTAGAAAATAAGCAAACATAGACTTCCAACCAGTAAAAAAAAAAAAAGAATGGGACCATAGATCTCTTCAATCAAGATAAAGTCTTAACCAACCATCCCACAATAAAAATTATTTAACAATAATCTCTATAGTATTTTTTTTTTGTTTTCTAGCAGAAGTTAGTAAAAATGTGATAAATTTTGCATTTCACAATGAAATTCAAAAATTCAAATTGATTTATAAAGGTGAAAATAAAGTGCACAAAAACCATAAAAGCTTTGGCATGATTATTTATAGTTAGAGAGCAATTTATATAATAACACTAGAGGAAAATGGCAACCCAACTCAAAAAATGCAATTCTAATGTTTTGAAACTCTTGGATTAGCCAAAAACACCTTGGATCAATCAAAAAATGCCTTGGAAGGTGAGACACCCTTGTAGAGGTAAAAAAACATAGATATGAATTTGTTCAAATGCAAACTAATCTTCATGCCATGAGTATTCCAAACCAAAGCTCCACATAGCCAGAAAGGGGCCACAAAAAGTGGTAAGGGTTGTTAATGAACCAGATCTACAAAAAATACTTCACCAAAGATGATAACTTGCTCAGATCTCATTATTTCTCTCAAAACTTCCTATGATAAGATAATGTCAAATATCAAGAATTTCATTAAAAAAACATCAAGTAACCAACTAGATAATCATGAACATGGATTGGTGCTCTGATACCATATAAGATTTGTAGTTAGGATCATTGGATTAATGAATGTACATGGTGGAGTGATATCATGAGTTAACCAAGTGCATATCACATTGAAGTTGCTAGTAAATCAAATCATACATAAAATAATATTGCAAAGGAATGAGAGAAAATAATGAAATACTCCATATCATCTTGAATGATAAATACAAAGGGAGAAGTTACATATATATAAGGGAGTGAAATAGAGACCCTCCATTCTAATGAATGTGGGAATAACTTTCACAAATGACCTAGCTACCTTAAGCAAGCTAATGATACATGTAGATAAAAACTATAGGACAAAAGTCTATACGAACAAACCCTCTTACTACACAATATTTAGTCAACAAGTTTATGATTTAATAATATGAGACCTTACCTTAAACCCAAATATTGAAAACATGGGAGATTTTGACATCACTCTATAAAATTTAAAAAAAAAAAATTTGGAGACTGTTACATTGGGAACAAAATAATTTTCTTCTTATAAGAAAAACTAGGGGACCAACTTGACCTCATTTATATTATTCAAAATTTATGTGGTTCATTCAAGATAGCTCATGAAAAGGTTGTGCATAATAAATTTAAGGTATATCAAAGGTCCAATTAATTATGCTCTTTATTAGTCATAAATAATGCTAAATTATTTAATTATTATGAAATCAATCATATTGGTGATACCATAGATAAAAAAATACTTCTAGATATATATTCTAAGTTTGGTATATGATTTATCACATGGAATTTGCAATAGAAGCAACATGGCTAAAAATATTTTTGGAAGAACTCTATATGAGTACAACCCTTCTTTGTGACCATCAAATTTATATAGCCCTAGTAAAAAATCTAGTTCAACATCAAAGAATGAAGCAAATGAAATTTATATGCATTTTATCATATAAAAATTCCTCAATGGTGCCATTGATCATTGTATTTTGTCCAATAGATTATCAAGTGGTGGATATCTTCACAAAACCATTATGTACTGCAAAGTTTTGCAAGTTTATAATAAATTTTAGGCCTCTTGAAATTTCCATTGAGGGGGAATGTGCATGAAAATGTCACCTCTTAACAACCATGTGTTCCTTTTCCTCTCTATATTTATTTTCTATTATAAAAGCATTGTATAAAGTCACCCTATGTGATTTTTGGTAAATCTTACCCTATGTGAGTTTATAGTGTACCCAATAATAAATCATATTTTTTGTAATGGAGGTCCTTATGTTATAAAAGGATCCAAATGATTGTAATATTATCCATAAAAAATTATGGGATGTAGTCCAATTATCATGCTAACCTAAATCACCCTATGTGGTTTATAAATCTTAAATCTTTTTGTATAAAAATATGATATTGACATGATAAAGGTGTATAAATCCTTCACATGTTACAAGCTATCCTAAACTCATCATTGATGGTTTATGGATTGTAATTCCTTTTGTAAAAAGGTTACAATGGCATGTATCACCACTTAACATTAAGGGGAGTGTTAAAAAATTAATATTTGTGGTGTTACTTTAGTGGCCCATAATGTTCCATAGTGCAAATAATAAATGTTATTATTTTTATTTAATTACAGAAAAGTCTTTAAAACCTATGTTGTGCAAATAATAAAATTGATGTTTATTATTTAACGTGATTAGTTGAAAATGTGGATCAATTGGTTACAATTATTTGCACCCCTTATTAAGAGATTTTTACCTTTGTAGGAAGAGAACATCATTACATTGTGAATATTTCACATGGAAGTGTCTCCAATAATTTTATGAAAGAGTTGTGTAAAGAGGAGATGCGAGGTGAAAAAGAAGTTATTGGATGTAAAATGTTTCTCAATTAATGAATATATGTTTTTTGGTTTTTTTACCTCATTGAGTTTTTCCCACATTAAATCTCATGTAATATATTTTTTACACTCATTCTTATTTATATTCTTGTTGTGTTTCACATTTTACTTTCATGTTAAAATTATTTAGTTAATCTTACCTACTCTGACATGGTCAAGCAATGGGTGGTCTATGCAACCTAGGGTGATAAATGAAAAGCCTATTTAAACCTTTAACTATAATATCTTATTCGGTATAGGGAGGGTCAATAAAAAATAACAAACACATCGACCCTAACAATAAGAAAGTAATATCTAACTACTAAATAAATAAATGAAAGAGAGTAGGGATAGAGATACTTATCTTTGGGTGGACCTGTTTATGTCTCAATCTCCTTCTTTCGATAAAATAAAACTTTGAAAAAGACATTTTATGTTGAATACCTCAATTGGAAAGATGAATACCTAAGTATCCTTATTTATAGATTATAAAGACCAAGTATACCTCCTTAGTTTGACTTTTCCTATTGAGCTTCAAAGACCAAAAGTAGTACTAGACACCTAAGATAAGACTCTAACCTCTAAATTCTCAAAATACTACCTGGAGCATAAATGGGAGCACAAAAAAGGTAGATGAGTGTGTTATATCATTTAGGAGTGAAATATGATCCCTATATATATGGTTCCAAACCCAAAAAGGCACCAATGAACTGGGCTGACTAAAATGTATGAAAGGATTAGATAAGAGTAAAATAACTAGTATATATATAAAATAAAATTTAAAGTATAAGTTTACATATATATATGGACATTTATTTTATTATAATTTAATTTATATTTTATAAAAATACTTTTAGGATGTTTGAGAGTGGATTTATACCTCTAGGAGTTACAATGTAGATTCTAGGTTTTGGAGGGTCCTATCCAATTTTAGACTTAGCCAGATTTAAAGGTTTTAGGATTCCAAAGAGATATCATAGGAGGTATGAAAGTTGTATGAATGAAAATTTATCTCATAAATTATCATGATCCAAACCCACCCCATTCTTGGTGCACCCTTAAAGTTGTGCACCAAAGGAGATTGATGTACAATCAAGCCCCTACGAGAAAAACTATTAGTAAAGTGATAAAGTGAAAATATCATATGTATATTGTCATATCCTCCACATTCTTCCCTATAATTTTATCTATTATTTATACAAATTGGGCCCTATATTAATCATGGAAAAACTTAGAAGTATTCTTGGATTTATTTGGAGGAAGCATGCCCAAAATATCCGATACAACATCAAATTCAAACAAGTTTGTAGCTAACACCATTTTCTTCTTCCCTAATAGTGGATACATCCACTAAAAAGAGGCATCAATGAAGCTAACCAAATATACACCTGTATTAGTTGAAGTTGATGGCAATGTAGGCTACATTGGTGGGATACAATGTGGTAGAGGCAGAATACGATAAGATGAAAAAAAGAGTGGGGATTTTTAAATATACTATGTAGAGCTCTAAACTATTCCTATAATAATTTATTTATATAATCCCTGACTAGAAACAATATATTGCTGCATAATATTGTAAATCAACATTGAAGCATCACTCTCTTGAGGAGAGTCTAATTTTAGATGTGTTAGTCTCTTGATCTAGAATTTTACTATCATTGAAGAAACTTCTTTGTAGGTTTTTCCTATTAGCTTAGGCTGATTTGAATACTATCCATCATCATCTCCACTTGAAGTAGATGTTGGGTGAAATACCTAGCTAAAAAATTTAATGATGGTAACCTTAGATTTTGGCATATGAGTTTACTTTTATGGGACTAATAACTTGGATTTTATTAAGCCACTAGCTCCTATGAATTCCATAAGTCTTTTATTGAATCATTGCATTGATCTGTTGAGTACCATCTGATTTTGAACTTGTTGATCAATGATATCTTGAATGGATAAATTTAACATATTAAATAGTGTTTACATGATTTTCTTAGTGTATGTAGTCTCAATAAATTTACTGACATTATCTACCCTCCCATCAAGAACTCAAGTGGTGGTGAAATGCTTAATCTGGTCTAAATTTAAGTAACCCAAGTTTCTTCTACAAACCTCATAATCATCAACACAGTCGACCCAATAGTATTCTAAGGGAGGTATATGTGCATAGGTGGCACCTATTCCAAGGTGAGCCTTGACATACTCTTGATATCAAAGAAATACTTGCTTGTGTGAGGATACAAAGTGAGGTGAACCATTGAAGACTTGATATTTTGAGAATTTATTGTCTTTTTTAGGTATAATGACCTAGTTTGATTTGGATAACTACACCTAAGATGTGCCTCTTTTTTGACCTCTTATGAACCTCAAAAACCTATTTTCATATTTATATCAACAATATTTTATCACTCACAATCCTTGGAAGTATGAAGGGGTAATCTTCAAATCCTCATACCCTAATGTAGGTGAACTTATGAAACTGGATGAATTGGCTTCCATACTAAGTTATAATATTGATACCTTCATTAGAAGACATTAATTCCCATTACTATCTCAATTCTTGTACCACCATCATGGTGAAGGAATATTTGACTTGTCTAAAATGCTTATTACTTGTCTTCAGAAAAAGTTGAGGGTATAACTTGTGCACCTTGGTTTCAAGACTAAAATTAGCCAATTGGGTGAGCTGAGCATAGACTCTATAAGTTTCCAAAGAGTAAACCATATATGAAGTCATGTAAAATCTCTTAGTGACATTTACATTGGTTAGTTTTTGATGCAAGACATCATTGATAATACCTCCCTAATCAATAAACTATTTTCAACTAGAAATGATGTTCATTACCAAAAACATCCAAGGGTGAAATTCTACAATGGTTTTGTTTCCATATACTCTATTGAGAATAGGGATCATGTCTAAGATTTCCTCTTTTAAATCTATTTTGAATAAATTATTTTGAATCTTTGACAAGCCTCTTCTTACACGCTTCAATCACACAACATTAATGGCCAAGAGATGTTTGTTAGGGGTTTTGTCTTAATGAAATTTCCCCACATTTTTATTATCTTTGTGTGGGTTTTTATTTGGGGTATTATAAAATTCATGTTGGAATTATTATGTAGCTTAGATATTAATGCATTGTTTGATGACCAAATTTATCTACTATCTATATTATAGTGTTGTGCATAGGTGAGCACTAAAATTGTACATTGTGTTGATATTAGAAAGTTGATAGATTCAAGTAAACCACTCACTAAAAATAACACAACCATAGGAGTGGGGGATTCTATGTTGATTCTTCTATGAAGCTCTTCCAAGTTTACATGTCTTACCTTGGAATCCCCAACTTCTAGCATATCTATTTTAAGAATAGAAATGGGCTCAAAACAATAAATTTGAAATTCATCCTCATTCCTTAGGTGGCATGAAAGTCATTTTAGATATAAATTGAAGACTTATACAAGGATCTGGAATCAATTTTATGAAAGAAGAATTTCATGTGACCCTAACCCAACCAAAAAACATGAAATTTTATGCAAATCAAAAAGTTCTCAAGTTGCCAAGGGATACTATAAACTAGCATGAAAGTTGTATTGAAATTATTGTGTCATAAATTTTAATTTCAAGTAGATAAATTGGCTATGGAGGTTGAACACTTCTGCATTCTACCCTACCATGATTATTAAGAGCCTAGGTGAGGGTTTGACTAACATAGTAATTTTTATTACTTTTCTCCATCCAATAACCACTTTGGATTTGTGTAACCCATGTGACATCCTTCTCCATCCCTAAGTGAAAAAATGGAGGTAGAGGTGATGGTTGGGTACCACTCTAACATGGTAATTTACCAAGGCTTCATTTGTCCATTTCATTATACCACACCCAACACTTGGACACTCAATATACTACACAAGGTAAATAATAATAAACAAAAGTGTGGGAACCCTTCCCTCAGGATGCAAATATTTTTTCATGAGGACATGGTTAGGGTAACAAGCTAGACAATTCCTTGACTCAAAAAACCATAAGATTGATTTTGGATATTACGTATATTAACCACTTAATAATAGACAATGGTATGGGTAAATACAAATGATGATGTAATTGTTGGATGTATAATTATATGTTGTGGGTAGAGCCCCAAAATAACATTTCATGATTTTATATACTTACGAAAGATAAAATTATTTTTTATATAACTTTTGAGTGAAACCAATTTGATGTATGTGATTCCCTTACTGAAGTCTATGAAGGAAATGTTTCTTATTTATATTATATAATTTATTATTGTAAACCTAATTTTAAATCTCATGACCAAGATTAATAATTTTGTGTAGTATATTTACAAAATAAAGTAAGGTATATAAGGATAAAGGGTATATCACATGCTAATAAAATATTAATAGTTAGCCAAAGATTGAGGTGATACACCTTATACATCTCTTGAAATTCAAAATAATATATGTATGAGTAGATAATTAAATATTATAAATTAATATTGTTTTTCTTAAAAATTATAATAGATCCATTTTGTGTTCCAATACTTCATTTTTTATTTTATAATTCAAAGATAAGAATCCCATCACAAATGTATAGATAATTGACCTTCCTTGATTTAGTTCCAAGCTTTAAAGGGTATCCAAATTTGTTCTGGATAATTCTTCATCTTAATAATCTCCCCACTAGAAAAAAAAAACCCATACTTACATGTACAAAATAAAATAACATCTACCTCATTAGTGTAATAAATATTATTATAAAATTTGAAGATAACAATTACTTAACAATTACTTTAAAAACAAGCTTACATTACAAAATATAATTTGTAGCTTAAAAAAATATGTTTATCTTAAACTATAAGTTAAATAAATATAGAATATATATATTTAAGTATTTTTAATTATATTGATAAGTCATCTTGTAAAATGAAATTGAAAAAAACTATTTGAATAGTCAAAATATTAGAATTATGTGTAAAATATCATCACAACAAATTATTTTGAACTTAAAACATTTACTTTAATTATGAACTTTAATATAATTTTAATGTTATTTAAAAATGTTTCTTGGATCTAATTACATTCATAATCTCTTTTAATATGAAAAGAAGTAAATTAATGTATTATTGTCAACTTTAAAACTTAATTAATTATGGACTTTTTGGATAACTTCCTCATGATTTGTTTCTTTAACACTTGCTTAAGATATTATAATATGCTAGAAATTGTCCCTTACATCGAATTTCACCAAAATTTTATATGTATGAGTTATAAGAACATGTTTTCTAGATTAAATAAACATTGTGATATTATTGAGTTGTGTTAAAGAATAAATGATCACCACATACATTAACTGTACTTAATATATTTATCAATTCTTGAAAAGGATCAAAAAGTGTTATCATCACAATAATAGATAAAAAAATTGACATGTACGTTTGATGTTCATTCATTAAGTAAGAATGTTTTTATCTCTCTCTAAAAATCATTTAAAAAAAATATTCATTGACATCAAAAATTTGTTGTCCATAAAAGAATGTTAAAATTTCAATGTCTATTTTATCATTTTCTCTATGGAATTCCCTCATTTTTAAAATTTTTCATCTATTAAATTTCCCTCCATTTTTTAATTTTCTGCTCCATTAGATTTTTGATATGTCTTTATTTTGATATATGTAAATAATGTTCAAATACCATCAAAGTTTGGACATGACTCGATGTCGTTCTAGTGTTTTGTTAGTGTTCCCAACCCAATGAGAGAAATAACCTCATCTCCTCTCCTTAGATAATAAAATGTGATTATATGCTTCATTATCACCTTATTTTGGTACAAGTGTGTTTGCACAAGACTTTGATATATGGTGAGGGAAATGTAGATTCAATGTGTAGACCTCTTGATAACAATTTATCAATTTTCATGAGAGACTTTACTTGTAAGGGATTTGAATGATATAAGGTAATGATAAATGGATTAAGTTATATATATATATATATATATATATATATATATATATATTCTATAAAAAGACAAGTTCACACATATGCTAACCATGAATATTAGTGAGAACAAAAAATCAAGGTACGGTAAATTAACATATGGTGAAAGGACCCACAAGGAAAGTGATCATAATCATGGACCCATGATAACTGTCGTGCCAAAATCATATACCTATGATTATGGCCATGCTATTCAATGGGTTCATAATAAAGATAAAACTGTCATGAAGATGATTGAAGTAATCTTGATGAGGACATTTGAGAGGTATAATGTATTTATGAAGAAATTTGAATGACATAAGGATATGGAAGTTCCAATGTGGAGAGAAAGTGTTCAAAAAGAATCAAATGCACACAAATAATATATGTATGGCAAAACATGAAAAAGATACAAAAAAAAATCTTGTACAAAAATTAGGTGTTTACCTTAAGGCATACCAACAATGTCTAAACAAACATGAACACATTTTTCATACACAAAAGAAGCCCTAAATAAATTTATGCACTTAAATCAGTGTTCTAAGATGAAGTACTCCCCCATCACTTTATAAAATAATGTTATTAAAATAACTTACCATAGAAAATTTGCATAACAATGCAATATGTTTACAATTTTCATAATACATAATACACTTGAAAATGGAAAATGTTTTTTTTTATTATATATAGTTTAGATAAATTATTAGTACATGTTTTGAAAGTTATCAAAAAAATAAATAACCTTAAAACAACTGCTTGTGAATTTGATGTATGATTTGAGAGACATGGTAAATTAATGTTTGTTGCAAATATGGTCTAAAATGTTTCACAATTAGAAAATAGGATTTTGTATAGTTTGATTCTAGTCAAATGTCAAAATATAAAAAAACTTTTAATAAAGAAATGGCAGATGGATTTGACATAAAGATCACAAGATATGACTAACAAAGTTAGAGGAATCTATACGAGGAAACTGAAGCACATCAATCAAAGTGTGTCTTTATGGAGGGTATGATCAATTTTCACTCCAAACTCTTCCTATGGTATTTAAAATTGGCCAAAAGATACATTGACACAAATTTTACATTCCCTAGATTTTGACTCACTAAAACATGTTGCATAGCTAGGGCTTATAGAGATAACATGGGAAAAAATAGGACTTAGATCAAAAGGGCCCAAATTATGGTAAGTTGGACAAGGATGGGAAGCCATCTGAGTAGTGTAGTGGATCTCATAGAGAAAGGAAGTAGTATAAATGTACAAGTAGGGGTCAGGTGAGGGGGGATGAAGAATGCATGGTGAGAAGGAGTCATGATGATTGTATAAAGCATGAAATAGGGGATAAAAGAAGGTTGTGATATATGGAATGGCATGTCGTAAAAGTGATACAAAACTAGACCATAAGGTGAGGAGATCACTAGGTAGGTTAGGTTCTACAAGGCCCTTCCCTTAAAAAATATGTGTTTTTTAATCTTTACTTTCTAAACAAACCAATTAATTTTAAAAAAAATCTAAAATATTTATAAAACCCTAGATAAATTCTAAAATTGAGAAGGTTTGGCCAAAAATGGTTGAAAATGCAAGAAATACCCCCTAAAGACCACCTACAACCCTCTTGACTAACAATCTTCAACATGAAAATTCTAGCAAAACAAAAAATGCAAATGTTTTTTTAGACATTTAGAAAATTTATAAAATTCAACCTAAAATTAGTTTATCCCTCCCCCCCCTGCAATAATTGTTGAAAACATCATTTTATTTTGAAAAAACACCATCAAAAAGTCCTTAAATCTCTTATTTCTCACCCAAAAGAGAAAACCCATAAATATTTTCCAAAACCTAAAAGTATATTTTAGAAAATAATTAAAAAAATTATGTATCCCCTTCAATATAAATTATCAATACCAAAAAAGATACCTATAATCTTATATTTTTGGACTAAAACTTATTTTTTTTAGAATAAATGAAGAAAGGAGAAGGGGTTAAATAATAAAAATGAAAATTACTTCTTAAAATATGTTGATAAATATAAGAAACAAGGCTCTGGTACCATGTTGGAAGTTTTTGATAACCATGAAAAACCCATGGATCTACTTTACAAAAAACTAAACATGTATAACATACATGAAATTAAATAAACAAAAACAAAAACAAACTTTATATTGTGAGAATGAAAAAACACACTATAAGATCTTCTAAAGGAGATTGTAAAGTGTTGGGAGCTCTCACGCTCAATTAGAAGACTCTCATCCTCTCTTAGAATGGAGAAACAACTATTTCATTCTTATCTCATGAAAAACATATGTATAGGTGAGGTGAAAGGAAATATTTATAGGAAAATTGAGGTTCCCACACCTTTATTTGTTTAACTAAGGATTAGTGAATCCTTATTGGTTGATATAAATGTGGATTCCTATTAGCTTGTATAGAGAAATGGCCCAATTGATTATTTTTTCATAGTTCTAAATAAATGAATATTTGAAAATAACTTAAGATAAATAGCTAACCTTGATTATACTAAAGCATGGTGTGACTAACTATCTACACCAATAAAAAGGGAATCGTGGATTTGATCATGGATTTCAAAATTTATTTCTAACTCAATTATTATACATATTGTATTTTTTATCATGTTTTTGGGGTTGTGTTATAGGTTTTAAAAAACCCCATGAGGCTCAACCTCCATTAATGTTTGATGGAAGGGCTTTAAGTTTGGTTGAAGGTGAACCTCCTTAGACTAAATCTTATGGGGGCATGATTTTAAAATAAGGAGAAAACTAATAATTATTATGTCCCACCCATTACCAACACGTCATTCATCTTTCTATTTCATCTCTATATTTTACCTTAGTTTATCCATTATCCATTACCCAAGTTTGACTTGGCATATATGCGTACTCTTCCATTTAACATTATCTCTATTTTGTTTGCCTCAAAATATGATATTTATATATCTTTTTTGTTTTGATTTTGTACATATCTCATATTTAGTTGGGAAGTTGAATAACTACAAATTTGTCAATATCAAGTTTTGGGGACATAAAGGCAAACAATCATGGTTCAAATTCTACAAAAGAACTTGCAAATACAAAATCTAATAAAAATTCCATTTAAATTAGATGAATGTTTATATTTTATTCTAATTTCACAAATGTGTTACCCTATGTGTTTATCTCTTGTACATTAATGATTTGAATTGGAAAAAATGAATAGTAGGATTCTATAAAATTTGAGAACTATTTGAATGAATTTTATGGATAAACGTATTGAACATTATGTCATTTTTGATCGGTTTGATGAGGTTTCAAGACACAAATTGGAGGATGTTTTCTATTTTTATGTATTTGATGGATTATTTGGACAATAATTTGACTGAATTGAAAATTTTGTAGGTATTCCATAGAGAGATGGATAAAATAGATGCCATAACAAGTGCTTAGTTTTAATGTTTTGTTATCTTTTAATATGCAGCTATTTATAAGAAAATTTTATTATGAGATTTTTTCTCCCCATCGACATGCCATATGATTAACATATTTAGAGATAAAACATTACCAACAACATAATAATAATTGACATATACTTGTCTATTTTGCACCATTCATATTTTTTTATTTTCACCAAAAATTTAAATTAGGAGTTATTTATGTTTGCTATCTTTTAATCCATTTTTTAATGTTTAGGTCCATGTAAAAATAAATCTATCATATATATATATATATATATATATATATATATATATAAATGCTTTTAATTTTCAAAGGTTTTTACCTAAGATGTTACATGATAGGTATGGCATTATCCAATGTACAAGTATGTTACCTAAAATAAAATGACTATTATCCTGATAGTTTGTTGAAATCAATTGTGTTGAATAGGTTAACTATAAGATTTATAGTAAAATATGACAATCACTATTTTTTTCACAAAATATCCCCATATGGTATGAATTATTTTTTTTCTAAAATTTTAAGCTTTTATTAAATAAGAAGAATGAGAGTCCTATACTAATACATAACTTCTAAAAATGCCATTTGAAATCAAGAATGAACTATCAGACCTTGGATACCTAAATTACCTCTAAAAAATATTTGATAAGTGATACTAAGAAGTTTTAACCAGAAATAAAAGACCCTACTTTACACTTTGCTTGTAGAGCCTAATAAATAAATTAAAGACAATAATGCTTAACAAAACTAGTTAAAAATAAGAATCCAACAAGTGGCCTTACCACTCTTCAATTAGCTCCATACCTTGTGGCTATTTCTATCTTACCACATAAATTGAAGATTTATTTCATCTTAAAATATCTCAAATTGCCTATAGGGTGCTTGAAAAGTGGTTGTGATGCTTCCTTTGGGCCAACATTGAAGGCAAAAAAGGGCTTTCATAGAGTAGTGTGGGACGTCTATTGCAGGCCAAAGAGGTTGGTGGCTAAGGATTATTTATATTTCTAAGTAAGGAGTTTAAATTTGTTCAAAATTAATCCCTATATCCATTGAAGGAAAATAAGATTGGAAAGTTATTCTTAGGCACTATATCTCCTTTGGAAGTACTTATGGATGAGGAGCCTGGAATAATTTTGGGTTTCAAACCTTACACATCACACATGTTCCTATATAAATTATAGGCACCTTTGTCGATAAAATAACATAATAATCTTAGGATACCATTAAAATAATTATGGATTGGAAGGGGGTGGATTTAAATTTGATATTTCTATTAATTCCCAATCCCTATGGTGGTCCCCATTCATTGTTGTAATTGAAAACCCCTGGTAAAAGTTCCCAAAATTGAAGTTCTACAGATCTTAGGTATTCATATCACTAGGGATGTATCTGACAAATAATATATATATTGGGCCAATTTGAAAGCTTTATGGACTAAATTCAAACTAAAAAACTAGGGTTTCAAATCCATTTTTGAGATTCATATGGCTATGCTAGATTATGCCTTAAAAAAATCAGAATTATATGTTATCCCAAATGGCATAAAGATTAGAATTAGAGTGTGTCCACTCTTTTTATTTGATACAAACCCTACCATAGTTATCAATGGCTAACTCCAAAAAACATTCCCTAGTAAATGCTCAAAAATGGTGGAAACTTAACAGCTATGCATTTCCCAAGAGCAAAAGATTTAAATGTGTCTAGTATGTGGTTCCAAAGCCCAAAAAATCCCTTTTTTCATGGTGCGTTATTTACCAATGTATTTTAGTGGGTGAAAACTTGATTCATATGGGGATCCCATATCCTAAATGCCTACTTGTGACAAACTAAGTCTTTTAAACATTTTTTTGGTTTTGTGTTAGAGTGCAACAAGCTTGGAGGTAGATAAAGTCCCTTTTTAGACCTATTAGATTAGAACCATTTTCTTATTACAAGGTTTTATTAGGGGATTTATTATGCTACTTAGAATATTTGATAATTTTGGTATATTTTTCATATTGAGATTCCATTTCTTCTTTAAAAAGACATAAATATTGTCGTATTTAATAAATGACATCTAGACAGATGTTTCTGTATTGCTAACATAATTACTACATTATCAAATGTCATGCTATAGATCTAGATAAAAGTAGACAAAGTGGAGCACATTTTCACTCTTATTGACCACTAGGGTAATGCCCCTTGTACTATTAGTAGAACTCCAAATTATCCTCACAAATATCATTTTAGAAGTGATAAGGAGTGGAGGGATAGAGATATTGGTCGACATAGGTTGAAAAGTCACTCTACATTCTCCACCTTGCTTCCTCCTCCCACCATTGATTCTCACCATTAAGGGGCCATGGAGGGTTATGATCCCCATAAATTACCCTCATCTTACTACTTAGTCTTTCCTAAACCACCTCTATATGTTCCTATGCATACTCTTTTGGCCCACACTATGCTTATATATGCACTTACTATATGAATAATGTATATGCATATTTTTTAGTTAAAGCTAATTATATTTATAAAAAATATATTTATAAAAAATATATTATTTAATTACTTGATTGTTTTTATAATTACTAGTAGTGAATGGAAGGTGATAAATGTTTAAAACTCTTCTTGTGAGATGCTTCATACCCATAGTTATAATGGATAAGAGATCCATTGAGTTTTTTCATCCTATAGCTACTATTTTTGGGCAACCATAGTCACTACTATATTTTAAGCACCCATAGAAACTAAGTGCAGTCGACTCGTATAAAGTATTGTAAGTGGTTATTAATTAAGTATGAATAATTAATACTAATTACTATAGTAAAACCACTTATAACCCACTTATAAAAGTATGTAAGGTTGTTTTGTTAGGCTATAAAGTGTTACAACTAATTGTAACACCTTCATTCTCATTGAACCATTTCATTTTTATGGTTGCAACATTTTATTCTACCAAGCTATATTTTGTTTTCCTTGATGTCATTTTAAAATAGTTAAGTTTTATGGTTGTAACCTATATGATTCTAAATCAATTTTTTTTTTTTTTTTGCATTATCTATTTAAGAGAGAAGTTATAGGTTGGAAGAGTTCAATTTTAGTTTAGTTCAATCTAGTTTAGTATAGGTAGGACAATATAACAAAATATTATTGAAGAAGCTTTGTAATATGATTGTAATCAAACTTGTAGCAATTCCTTTGATGCTAAGGTTTAATTAATAATAATTATCTTAACATTATTATATTTTAATAAAGGAGGGAAGTCAAGCTTTAGTCCAACTGAGACATGGCATGCCAATAAGGATTTGAAAAACCGGTTTCCCATTAGTTAATTGGTTCATTTATGTTTTATGTGCATTTCACTTCATTTTATTTTTGTAAGTGTATATTTCAATTTCATTATGTGGGAAACTTCCAAAAAATATATATTATTCACTTTTATATAATTTAATTTATACAATTGTTATTTAATTTAAAGAAATTTACTTTCCCAAACAATGCTTACTTTCAAGAAATTATGTATTATCATTTTCAATATTCCACATAATTTAGTGTTGCATATGTAGTGTAGACTCCTTGAAAAGTTATACATCCATGTGTAAATATATTTAGTGAAGCATCATACATTCTATTCATTATGTATGTGCCTCTTGGGGTAAATACTCTCAGGCTGAAGGATATTTCATTAAGCTAAGAAATAACATTAGGCTGTGTCTTCTTGACATTTTTGGCATTGTTGTTGGGAAAGGTGTCAAATACCAATCTCTTAAAAAATTTAGATTAAATTTACTATTTTTTATATTAAATTTCCATTCTACAATTATTGATGATGAATGATAACATACATCACTTGATCTTATAAAAAGTGTTGTTGCTTGCATAATATACCTTAATTTCATGTTGAGAAATCATGGTGGTGTGTCCAATTTAATTGAAGTCTTGCATGGAGGTAACTTGGTGATATAAAATCCAATGTAGTTGGTTTAATTGAATTGGGTCATGTGTTTATGAGATTTTTGTATCTTTTATTATTTTTATGCTATGAGGAAATTGTTAGGTGTTAGATCAAGATTCAAGACCTTATTAATTGTGTAGATGTAATCAAAGTGATGAATTTTCATATATAACACTTAGCTTGAGAACATCATATTGAGGATAAAAAAATCAAGTTCTTGATATAGGGTGAGATACCAATGTTTCATTAGGAATAAAATTACCTAACATCCTTATTCCTGGAATAAGGTTAGTCCCTAATAGGCTGACATTGTAAAAAAATACTACAAAGTTGTGTTTTGGCCATATCTTATGATCCATAGCTCCAATTTTTATGTTGTTTATTGCATTGTAAAGGTGTTTTCACTAGTTTCATGATGAAGATGTTTTAGAGTCAATGCAAGTTTATAACCATGTAAATGATTTTATTTCATGACCTTATTTCTCTAGTAATGCATTGTGCATTTAATGTTTTGATACCTATGGATCTTATCAAATAAGTATGATTCTTTATTTATTGTATTTTCAAGATTAAATAAGGATGCCACTCAAGTTCAAGGAAAGACTTGTCATCAAAATTTAAGGTAGCTATGACTCATGCATTGGAAAGTGAAAAGGAGATAAAACACAAGCAAATATTGCATTGATGAGTGAGCTATTATACTGGATGTGTGCACTTGGGTATTTTATTGTTCTAATAATTTCTTGACACAAAAATTTAATGTGAAGCTTATCATCAATATTCTTTGAATTTATTATCTTGGGATTATGTAATTGCACATTGAATATGGGCCTATGATTTTAGACCTTTTATTTAATGTTTGTACCTACTTAATGGGTGGAAGGCTTGTCTTCATTAAAATGGGTGTCTATATAAGACTAGTAATAAAACTTGAATAAGGGTTAGAAGATATAGATAGGGAGAGATAAATCAAAGATTTTATGTAATTTATGTTTTCTTAGTTATTTTTTAATGTTATTTTCAAATTTAGGTTGTGTTGTTATGAGCATATTTCTATAATTCAAATGAGTATGAAGAATCCAAACAAGTACTTAAAGTAATATATTTTGAATTAAAAGTTTGTGAAGGTTAACATTCATTACCTACATATGAATATGATGGTTTTGTTCATCTTCCTTCATAATTGATTTATCCTTAGACTTCAACATCATATTTTGTTCATGGCTATGTGTATATTGGTAAACAAAAGTTTGGTTTCAATGGATTTATCTAATCAACAAAATCAGATCTATCTTCACCACAGAAAAATCTTATTTATTTTATCTTTACCCTTATCTTTTTCCCTTTTTTTATGAATTTTTCTAGATTAGGTTTAAAATAGGAGTGAAACTTGTGATCTAATCATGCAAATTTAAATGTTTTGATTTCAAGTCTTATTCATTTTTGTTATAAAATGATTAATGTATGCAATGAGAAAGTGATATATCATTTATAGTTACTTGATAGATTTGAATTTGTTGATTATTTTTGGGTAGTTTACATATGAATCCACCTTATTTAACTTAAGTTTTACAAGAAATTCCCTAGATAAAAATAATAAACACATCGGCTACTAGGTTACCTAGTATACCATGGCCTAGTAATATAGACATTGGGGAGATTTCATCTCCTTTCAGGAGAGGTAGGGTAGATTCCATCCTGTCTGAAGTTGGTGTGTTAAACAATCCATAAATATATTAATGCTAGAAAGAGGACCAAAAATTAAGCTTTAACATTTTTAGGCATCACCCAAATTGAGATATTCCAAAAATTAATTTGGAAAATAAAATAATTATCACAAGGTTAAAGTCTATTGAGGTTGCCTTTGAACCGTTATACCTCATAGAACATAGAAAAACTAGAATTGACAAAGAAAAATTCAAAACTAGACATATCAATTTAGCTAATGGTTTGCCAAAAGCTATTGTGCCTATTGTTAATCTTTTTCTTATTTCTCTAAATCCACCAATGGCTACCTCTTGGCTTGGAGGAGGAAATTGTCTTGTGAATGTTTCAAGAGTTCTACATGATTTACCTAAGAATCTTGAGAAATGTTGTCTAAGATATGTACATAGTGGGATTCAAACTACAAAAGAAAATATACAAACTTTTAGGGATGCCATAATAATAATTGAGATCTAACATGAGGATGCGGCTTACAAATTGTTCCCCTATACTTTAGATGAAATGGATTATGGCTAATATCTTAGATTTGTAAGTGGATCCATTGCATTTTGGAATGATCTTGAGACTATTTTTATTAATCATTTTAGAGTACCTATTGATCATGTGATCTTATATCATCATTTTTTAGCCACCCATAGAGAACGAAATGAGCAAATGAGTATATTTAATACTCATTTTCACAAATTTTATAAGATGTTGAAAGACCCATACATACAAATAGAATATTATACTATTAAAACTTACCTAAAATCTTTGGATCCAATGAATTATACGTTTATTATAAAAACTCTATCAATGCTTGCATCTTTGTATTTAACATATAATGAGTCCATACACATTAAAAAGCAAATGATGCCACAAGGATATGGTGTGGTCCATTACCTTTATTAATATAATTAGGTGCATATAATCATATTTAAATGATTAATAAAGCACTCATGAAAATGTTACACCCCACTAATTTGATTCTAGTTCCACATATTTAACACACAACCAAGTTTATAATCAAACACTCCTAAATTACATCCCTCCAAATCAGATCATTCTTTCAAATCAAAATTTACCTCAAGTAAATAATCAGTAAATTATTTATGTATCCTTTAATGAAATAAATATTGCACCTAATACAATGGGTCATATTGGTTTAACTAACAATCAACAAGCTAGCCCAACAACTACTATTCCCATGTTTATTAATGTTATGACACATGAGATTAACACATTTACACAAATTAGAAATAATCAAATTTCAAATTTGAGCCCAGAAATAGGAAATATACAATGGATGGTTCAAATATTAAACAATGACATGGTTGATTTGTGAAGATAAGTGCCTCAACATCAAAATCAGTCAATGAATAATCCTTAGAACAAAAATTTTAATTTACAAAGAACTAATTAACAATGGAATACTAGGCCTAATAATGGAGCGTGTCTATTCCTATTGATAACATAAATCAAACTAATAATAATGCTAGAAACTTGGTGAATTTAGTTGATTTGGCACTTCCCACTTGGCATATATTGTGTAATATAGCTTCACAAGTTGAAATTGATTGTTCTAAATTTAAAATAGTTTCAAACATTTTTTGAAAATAAATAGATAATCTAGAGATAGTACCTGAACCCAAAACTAATTTAAATCAATTTGAAAGCAACCCAAGCACTGCCTTAGTTTTATAGACTTACGAACTCCCAAACGAAAGTAATAGTGAACTAGAAAATAATTTGGATGAACTTCAGGCCTATAGATAATATCAAAAATTAAAAAAATTACATGTTGAGGAGTAAAATAAAAATGTCTTTGACAACCTCTACTTCTCAAAATAACACTCAAGTTCCACCTAATGAAAACTCTAGAAATAATCCTCTTCCACCTAAAGGATGTATCGCATCTTCCCAACCAAGTAACAATGTCCCATCTCCACAAGCAGACAAAAATGTTATAGATATATCATTGTTGAAGGTTTAAAAAAGACCAAAGCTAATATATCAAGTTTTGAATTACTCCAAATCACAGATAAAAAAAAAGTTATTATTGAAAAAATTTTCTACTCCAAAATAAATATAAACTAATAAAGTAGTTGATGATCATGTAGCCATTTATAAGGAAAAGAATGAAACTCCTTAAATTTCTTCTAACAATTTTAATTTTTGGAGAAAAACTTACACAATTGCTTGGTGGAATTAGGTGTCTCAAGTAAAGTGATGTCATTCTCATTATCTTAGAAGTTAGGATTGACTCTCACAAAATCAAATAAGAAAGTGGTGAAACTAGATAAATCATAAGTTAATGTGGTTGGTGAATTAACTTACATTCATATGTAGTTAGCCTTAGATCTCAGGGTACAATAATTTATTGATATTCAAGTAGTAGATATACTTTATTCATACAATATGTTTCTTAGTAGGGATGAGTCTAGAACATTGAGTGGATATGTGGTAGATAATTTCTCTCATATGTTGTTCCCATGGCATGGCCTGCATAATCAAATAAAAATTAAAAAAGATCATAAATTGAAGCATGTATTGATAGAGTATAATAAGAATAGTGAGATCTTATATATATAATCAAAACTTGGAGTCTATACAATTGAAAGTACGGTGAGATTTGAAGAAATTATGTTTACCAAAAGTGCTTCATATTTTAATAAAAAGATAGTCAAAGGAAATTGCAATGATTATGATTGTGATAATGTAATAATTTCAAACAAGCTAAATTACAAAAATTTGAGTGTCAATATATTATCCATACATGAAGTAAGTAGTATTAAGCATGGTAGTCTAGATAAAGAGGAGTTGTTAGCAAGGTATAAATATAAAAATTAATTCCATTCATTATAGTTTTGCTGCTACTTTAGATAATGAAGACACGATTGAAATAAATAAATGACTATTTTCAAATGAAAAATAAAACATATACACATGATGGAAAAATTAATATGGATGAGAGTGATATTTCTATAGCACTTATGTCACATAATCAACAATGAACAATTGAAAATAATTTATGGAATTTAAAATTTGATGGTTATAAATCTAAACAAGGTTATGGTGCTATAATAAAGTTTATTAATCCAAGGGGAAAGTTCTATATGGATGCATTCATATTATAATTTACTTGCACAAATAATATAGCTGAGTATGAAGAATTAATTCATGGGATTCAATATGCTCTTAAACTGGTAGTTAGGAATATGAAAGTATTAGGAAATTTAGAATTAGTGATCAAGTAAAAAAATTAGTATAATTGTAATGATAAACACTTATCAAGGTATAACAATAGACTGTGAAATATGATAAAATATTTTGATGTATTTAATATTAAAATTATGACTTATAGAATAAATCATATCATTGATGGTCTGGAAATAGATGTATGTACCGTAGAGCCAATTGTAGATGCTAAGTTAAAGATATTTTTTGTAGAGTTGATTTCTACGCCTTTCATTCCAGACAATGTCCTAACTTTTTAGGTTTTTTATTGATGATCAACAAATATTTGGTTTCATCACAAATTTAAATGTATTTGAATCTCATATTATAAATAAATCCAATAGAGATGATTTTGAGATGGATGAAAATGGTGTAATAAATCTAAAAATAAACAACATACTTAAAGGTATGGTTTCATTGAAAGGATTGTTTGACATGGATTATCAAGGTGAGAAATAAAAAATAAGTCATTCTAAAGGTATGTTGTATGAGAATTGTAATCTAGAGAATGTAAATAATTCAATTTATTTGATTATAGGCACAACTTATACCAAAATAGATAAACATGGAATTACACAAGCCTTAAAGGATTATAAAGACACCATAGCTTGGATTTATGAATATATAAAAGTATTTAACACCTCAATCATCACTCATACCATTCCTCTTAACCAAGGGTTAAACCTTTTTATCAGAGACAAAGGCCTATGAATCCTTTGTTGGAACCTTTTATTAAAAAGAAGTGCACAAATTAATATCAACCAAAATCATTTTTATAGTCAAGCACTCCACATGGGTTGTAAATCTTGTTCCAATTTGGAAAAAAAATGGAGAAATATGGATCTGTATGGAATTTAATAATTTTAAATGAGCTTTAGAGAAAAATAATTACCCGTAATCATCACTAGATGAACTCTTAAAAATAGTGAATGGTTCAAATATAATGTCATTATTTTATGGGTATTTTGGTTATAATCAGATGATGGTGAATTATGAAGACTAAATCAAAATAACCTTCACAACAAAATGGGAAACATTTGCATATAAGAGAATTTATTTTGGTCTAATAAATGCAGGTACTAATTTTTAGCATGCTATGGACACTAAACTCAAGGAATTAATTGATAAGTGCATTATTATTTTATGGATGATCTTATAGTTTTTTCCAAGAATCGAGATTATGTAACATATTTGAGAATAGTGTTACAAATATGTAGAGAAAATGACATCTATTTGAGTCTAAAGAAGTGCATATTTAGGGTTAAAAAAGGTAAGCTATCAGGTCATATTATTTGTAAAAAGGGCATATCAATAAATCCAGATAGAATATAAGTAATTCTAAACATTCCCTTGTTTGGTAGTCGAAAGTATCTGAAGTTATTCTTTGGTGAGATCAATTTTGCATGAAAATTTATTCAGGTTTCACCAAGATAGTTACACCACTGAATAATGTGCTAAAGAAAGATGCGAAAAATGAATGGAATACTGAAGCACAATTTATTTTTTCAAAAATTAATAAGTCAATTTTGAATACTTTGATGTTGATAAGCCAAAATTATACCCAACCCTTTTATATTTATTATTTTGACTTTGAACATGCAAGTACTATTATTTTAACTTGGATAAAAGGAGTAGAAGATGAAATACCATTAGCATTAATGAGTTATCCATTCAAAACTACTAAAATTATTTATTCTACTGTAGATAAGCAAACTTTTACATTGATTAAGGAAATTAAAAATTTCATACATTATATCTTACGTAGAAAATGTTTTCTACTGTATCCCCTATTATAAAGGCAATGCTAATGCAAAATGAGTTAGGTGAATGAAGAGGTAAATGTATGATCATTTTGTATTAAATTTACCTATAAATTTAGTCAATGAAGATAGTAAGAGGACATGGATTAAGTAAAATAATGACTAAGGTTGATTCCCAAATTGTATGTCAACAATATATTGTGTAATCCATCACTAATGATGAGTGGTATTATGATATAATTTTTTACTTGATAAAAAACAAGTCCCCAAACTACTTGAATTGCACTCAAAGAAGAGCATTATGCTTGAATAGAAACAAATTTATGATCAAATCAGGAACATTGTATAGGAAGAACCATTAAGGTATATACATGAAATGTTTGAAAAAAGATTAAGAAATTAAAGTATTGAATTTTTTTCATGAAAAGTATGGAACCCAACATGGTTCAATAAGCACTATACCTCACAAAATACTTGGGGTGATTTATTATTGGCCCCATGTTTTCAAGGAAGCTCACCCACATGTTATAAAGTGTCACATTTGTCAAGTTAAATTACATAAAGAGTTAAACCCTGTTATGCCTTTGTAATATGTTATTTAAGTTTGTTCTTTTAAAAAATTGGGAATATATTTTGTTGGAGATATTAATGCTAATTTTTCAGTTGGACACAAACTTATTTTGATAATCACTAATTATTATACCTAATGGATTGAGACATCAGGGTTTAAAAGTTTTATAAAAAAATTATGATTAAATTCATCATTGAATACATCGTTAGCAGGTTTAGAATACCATTTGCATTGGTATATGATAATGGCCCTAATTTTTTTTTAATTTACAATTTATTGAATGAGCATATGCCAATAATGTAATTCTAAATTTTTTTTATAATTATTATCTGAAAGGTAATGGTGTTGTTGAATCTACAAATAAAAATTTACTAGATGTGATTAAGAAAATCTTGGATAATAATCATCAGGATAGGCATAATATGTTGAAGTATGCACTTTTGTCTTATAGATCTAGGATTAGTTCATCCCTAAGCACATCTCAATATCACATAAAGTATGGTTAAGACCCAAATTTTATTATAAATCTAAAAAATTCTACTTTACAATTCATGAAATATTAC
This sequence comes from Torreya grandis, assembly GCA_037957365.1. Classification (NCBI taxonomy): domain Eukaryota; kingdom Viridiplantae; phylum Streptophyta; class Pinopsida; order Cupressales; family Taxaceae; genus Torreya; species Torreya grandis. The sequence goes on along the minus strand of JARHVA010002527.1, from coordinate 2,426,864 downwards.
TTTGAATCATATGATAAAATTTAAGGTCATTTATTGAATTTAATACAATTGAAAGAGAAATTAAAATCAGCCTTGCTACACTTTAGTAATCACCAAAGAGTCATGAAATGATGGTTTGATAAGAAAGATAGAGTGAAAGCCTTTATGATTGTTGATTTAGTTTTACTTTGGGATAAACACATGAGAAAAAAGAACAATGCAACAAATTTGATGCTCTTTGGTTAGGTCCCTTTCAGATTTCTAAAATATTTGGAAATAACACATTTAGGCTTAAGATTTTAGTAGGTAAGGATTGAAAGAGTTTAGAGAACTCTCACTAGGGTTAAACCTATAAACTATTATCATAGTAAAAGCTATTGATACATTACTTAAAAAATACCTCAATATATTAAACATAAATAGATCATATAATGAAAAATAATTTATATCTCTAGAGATTCCTCAAATATAATGAATGAGCCTTACATATATATGTAAGGAAAATTAATCTTAACTAAGAGATCAAGCTAAGTGATAATCATAACTAAGAGATAAAGCTAGAGGTCAAACCTCTGATTAAAAGATAACTATCCCTAAAGGATAGAAAAAACCATAAATTATTCATATAATATCTAAGAGATAAGTATGTAATATCTAAAATAAGATAATTAAAATATCTACACATAAGTGGGTGGGAATAACTAATACTTAGGTGAACATGAGATAAGGTAAAAAATGTATTCTAACACCCCACCTCAAGTGAAGCTAGGGGATAAAAATAGAGTGGCATAATGTCTAATGAGGTACCCATGCATAAAAAAGGATGCAGTGTGAAGACAAGTGTCCCTATGGATGTTAATCCATCTTGTTAGAATACATGGATGTTGAGTTGTAACCACCAAGTCAAAAAAAGAATGGTGTTAAATAAAAAGATCATAAACATGAACACTATACCCCAAAATACTAGATAGAATAATGAACCCGATGAAGCATTTCATAAACACCCTCTCTCAATGCTAAACTGGGAGAATATGGTAATGAAAGTCTATAAAGAATTAGATTGAAAATTATGAGAAGTGAGCACAAAGAATGGTGGGGATGCCACACTCATGTCACTACATAAAAAGTCACCAAGAATGCCACTGAAACATAATAATCTTCATATAGGTTCTAAAAAATAAAGTGCCTAAATAAGATACCCATGTATAAAGGAAAAATCTAAAAAAATGGTCTTAGTGGTGATGAGAGAGACTAGTAACTCAAATACTAAAGAGTGCACAAATTAAAGTACACACACTTGAAGATAAACCAAACTATAAAGTCAAACCCTCTATGATAGTTTATAATTTAGTGTGAGTACAACATATCTTAGAAAATACCAAATAATTTTTTTTAAGACATTGCATACACCAAAATAACTCCAAACAAAGAGACTATCAACTTGTTAAAGAATTCATAACAAATCATCAGAGTTGTTCCAAAAAAAGGGATAAATATTGGTAAAAAACACAAGTGACAAAAAAAACATACTCAAACAATGCAAAATGCTAGGCTCTACAAAAAATGTGTTTGCATATGTACATATAAGTGAGCATGAGTGCAATAAAGTGTTTTTGTAAAGGAATCTAACCACTTGTCAAAATAGACCTTACTCTATGATATTTAGAAAGTATAAATCACATGAAAAATAGGATTTTGGGCTCAAACAATAATGATCTATGATAAAGTGCAATCAAGAGGGTGAAATCAATGAAGGATAATGTTTGCTTGTTTATGAGAGGATTTGGCCACCTACCAAATTAGGCCTCACCCTTTGGTCTTCGACAAATGAGATTTGAAAAAAGATATGTGGACAATAAATAAATAAATACAATATATCCTTATG
>JARHVA010002527.1:2290000-2420000 GCA_037957365.1 Torreya grandis | reverse complement strand
GATTATTTTTGGGTTGTTTACATAAGAATACACATTACTTTACTTAAGTTTTACTAGAAAACTCCTTAATTTCAATAGTAAACACATCAACCACTAGGTTACCTAGTACACCATGACCTGGTGATACAAATCTTGGGGAGATTTAATCTTCTTTCAGAAGAGGTAGAGTAGATTCCACCTTGTTTGAAGTTGGTATGTCAAACAACCCATCAACAGAAATATATGTACATGTTTTTAAGTAAGGGAAATATATAATAACTATTCATGCACCTATTGGTAAACAAAGGCAATTCATAGAAATTGCTCCTATGCCTATTGAAAAAAAGGGCAATCTACAACAATTTATTCTACACCTTATAATGTAGGGAAACCCACAACACTTGGTATTGATAATATTCAAGAGAAACATGAACTTATAATAATTGTTTTTACAAATGAATATCTCATAAGTGAAGCATAGAATGGAGATAATCAAATAACAAAAAAATTTGAGTAGTTTTAGTGAATTTTAGAGATAACCAAACATAAATAAAAAGGTTTCTACGATAAATAATCAAAAGGTTATGAAAGAAGGAAAATGTGTTGCCTATAGACCCTCACTTATAAATTACAAAACCAAAGAATAAATTAGTGGAGGAACTACACTAATGATTTTTTATTTATTTTTTATGACATTTTTGCTTATCGAATATAACTCATATGTTACACTTTTTCCATCAAAAGTGTTGCAATCAAATTTATAACTTATTCCTATAGTTGAGCAAGAAGGTATAATTGAAGAATTCCTAGAGGAAAAAAATATTTTTTAAGAGTAATTAGAAAAGGAATATTTAACCATTTGCTGCATTGATTATTGTAATGAAAAGGATAAGTGTAAATAACCAAGATATTTGGATAAATAATGACAACATACAAAAGGAGTCACTAGCTATAAATGAGACTTAAGAAAACAAAGATGGAAGCAAGCAAGTTTTTATTTTAGCTAAAAAAAGACCTTAGCCAATAATGTAAAGATAATTAAGTATGCCTATTGAACTATTGTTATTCCATTCTTATTTTTTTAATTAGGTTGTCCATAATTATTATACATCTCATGACTATAATTATATACCACCACCATCTTGACATTGGTCAAATCAATACAACAACCACTTGTTCAATGATTGTGGTATCAAGGTCGGTAATGGAAACAACCACCCCAACATTAATAACCACAACATGTTGGGTTTAATAAACACCCATGACCAAAATAGGTTATGTTACTCAAAACACCTATAAAATCAACCCAACCTCCACCTGAGGCACCAAAAATTTAATGCTACACTTGCACATAATCCTTGTGATAAACTAGTTTAAGTAGTTTGCAATAATAAATTTATGACATTCCCAGCCCACTAAACTCATGAGAATTTCAACCACATTTAGGGATTGTAATAGGACCACCCACATCACTCATAATAAAATAACCCATCAAAGGAGGTTTCTGAGACCATAATAAATACTTAGTTACTAATAAATGAACCCATCCATGAACCACATCCATTCATAAGCAAGGTTATACCACTTAATTTCTCTTTTTTGAAAATGCCTTGTGCATGTAAGGGAAGAGGATCAACCAAAATTTTATTTTTTAAATAAGGTGAATAATGTTCATATCTATATTTCATTATTTTAATGTTATCATAGATGTATCCACCTTATGCTTGAGAAATCCTAGACAGAAAATTAAATATTTTCAAATAATTGGATAACTTTTTGATCTTATGCTTGGAAGTATGGTTTCTCTCTCAAGTACTCTAAACAACCTTTTTTTGGATAGACATATAGTTTTCATATTATGAACAACCTTTTAAATATAGGATAAACCATAATCAATGAAAAAAATGGAATAAAAAATCTCTAATGTATTCACCACACCCCTTATATCTTCTAATTGGAAAATAAGTCAAATATAAAAAAAATGAGGTGGTTATAAAATATATTACCACAACAATGGAATCGTAGGAATACCATGTAGCTTACATAATACCACAACCTAAATCCCACTTGGGGAGGCACTCATTCACTTTGGGAAGACCATGATTTCACACAACTAATATGTGTATGAATTGTAGATGAAGTAACATGGTCATTTTCAAGATGAAAACAACACATAGGATTTAGTGTTGTACCCATCCACGCAACCCTTATTAAAGGAAAAACAACACCTACGGCTGGAAATCACAAGAAATGACCATTATTTTATTTAATAAAGTCCCACCATTGACCAAAGGCTAAACTTACTAGCACTTATCAGAGAGACATTCATACATACTTATGTGCATAACATACACACAAGATCAATCCATCTACATTTTTTTCCAACATAATAAGTTTTTATCCTCATTGAAATATCATCCTAACTATGAGATATTTGGATCCTAGCATGGATATTATTACTTTCCACCAACATACCACATAAATGTTTCCTTTGGAATATTTTAGAAAAAATGCATTCCATTAATGCATTAACCAAGAATTTTTAAAGTCTTCCTAGATGATATCTTGACATTAACAACTATTTGTAGCCTCTACAAAAGCAATAATTAGCATCATCCAATAGTCTTCAAGTAAAGACACCCAAGGTATAAGTAATCAACAATTTTCTTTCACCTATAATAGAATAAACCCACCAGTGTGATAGATGATAGTATCTTTGGCAACCCACACGATATGGTGAAATCTGTGAGTAGATTCATATCACCTAGAGGTCACTCAAAAATAAAGAATATTGTGGCATTATAGGTTCACTAAACAAGGATATTTCTACTAGAATACTAGACATTGGTTCATGATTTCATTAAAAATTTCACCAAGCTAAACTTCATAGAATATGGCTCTAGGCTGAATAAATGTTGAACAATGACCTCGAACTAAGGATAAGTTTAGGTACTCACATCTTGAATTGATTTGGAAGTCGCAAAGGGTATGTTACAATCTCTTCCTAATGTTTTATAATGTGATCATAGCTTAAAAGTCAAAAAATCATTAAGAATATAAGGATAGATGCGGGGTAATGAGGGATAAAATGGGGGCTTAAAGTGCCATTATTTTTATAAAAATGACAATCATTGAGCTTGGAGAGATTTTTAGAGACACTTGGAAAAATAATTTTTACATAATGTAATAAGATGAATTGTGGTATTTTGAATAGAATTTTAAAATATATAATTTTTTAAATGCTCAAATGAGAAAAGTACGTGAAATTGATACGTCTTTTACAGTGGCAAAGTATTGTTATGTGAAAAAATAAGGAGACTACATATGTATGAACACACTTTTTTTTAATTAAAAAATGATTTTTTGTATGGAATGTCATATATAGCTAGAGGCAATGTTAAAAATTGTCAAGAATTTTTTTAAATTTATATATAATTTTCAAATAATTTTACAACTCAAGAAAGCTGAAAAATTGAACTGCAAGTGTGCAAACATAAATTTTTGACCTTAACTTTATGAAAATAATTTTTTTATCAAAGTTTAGCCAATAATGTGTAAATTTTTCAGATATAAGTTTTATAAATTTTTTACTAACAGTGAAAATATTATTAAACTATTTTTAATGATATATGCATGAACCATAACAAGGTATGTTAAGTAGAAATTAATAAATAATTAAAATAATGATTTAACATAAAAATAAATTTTATATTCAAAAACTACATTCTCTCACCTAAAAACTTGTATTTATATTTTAATAAATAAATATGTCAACTCAGATGTGTCCATGAAGATGAAAAAATAAATAAATATACTAAATGTCATTTGGTTGATCTATGATAGGGTTGTAAGGTAAGTTTTCTCCCTTAGCCTCAAATCAATCCTATTTTGGAGGGAAACTCAAAGATGTTAAGTAAAAAGTCTTATATAAGGTGTATGCCCTTTGGCAAAGTGTTTCACCCTTTATAAAGGGTGTACAACCTTTACATAATGGTGTACACCCTTTACAAATGGAATACACTCTTTACATAAGGATGTATGCCCTTTATAGAATTGTAAATTTCATTAAAAAGATGTACAACCTTTTATAAAGGGAGTGCACCCTATTCTAAACTAAGAAGATTCATTAAATGCATAGTTATGTGGAAACTACCTTTATAAAGGGCATATGTGCTATTTAAAATGGTGCATGCCATTTGTAGTCTATAAAATATTCAATACAAGATCTTTTGACCACAAATTTTACTCTTATTATTTTTGCATTTAACAAACTTGGAACTAGTTTTTACTATTGACAACCTATAAATTCTTCATTTGTTATGTCTCAACTAGTATGAACTCTTCAATTTTTATTCTACTTAGACATAAAAACATAATGATAGATCATGCGGTCAAGTAGTCACCACAAAATACCTATTAAGGAGCTAAAGAATGAAGAAACTGAAGTCAAGAGAGAGAAAAAATAAGTAGATAGTGTTGGGTGAATATTTTTTTGGCCAGCTAACTGGTGACCAAAATAGTTCCTATCACTGCAACATAGGGAGATCAGTCGGCCAGATGTGCAGGTTTACTGCATCAGCAGGGGACAAATTTCTCCTCTCATCAAGGGGAGGTTCCCTATAGATATGCAGGAGATGCAGGAGGCTATATATATATATATATATATATATATATATATATATATATATATATATATATATATGCAGAAAGTAAGACACAGGGGTTAGGATAAACCATCCATCTCTCTTCTTTCAGAGATGATGCTGACAAACAAAAGAGAAATACTGGGTGATGGGGAAGGTGCTTCTCTTCTTTCAGAAGCAACTTTTAGCCAAGAGCCAGATTCCTTCCTAAATAGTAGAAATCCTGATGAAGCAACAAAAGGCACTTCTCTTCTTTCAGAAGTGCTTATTCTTGCAAACAACATGACTCTTTCTGGTAACAGGTAACCAAAGGTGCAGAGTAACCAATAGCTTGAAATGTAGAGCAAAGTCTCCACCTCGACTGCCCAAAGAGTATATCACAAAGGATAATGGGGGCACAAAGTCTCCCCAGAATCCTCAACACAAAAAGGAAAGGAAAACACAGACTGAAATCAATTGTGAGAGCACAAAGTCTTCACACAGTTGGTTTCAGGACACTTCTTTGTTACCTTTACTAATTCTGCGCACCAAATTAAATGAATAAGGACACCTTCAGATGACACAAGTCAGAACAACACAAAGTCTAGAAAAACTTGCTTTCTCATTCAAATAACAAGGAAAATGAAATTACAACCTGAGCTCAAAGTCTCAGTCTTCTTCTTTCAAAAATGGCAGAGTTTCGTTCTTGTAAAAATGAGAAGTCTCCTTCTACAACAAATGAGAGATTACAATATATAGCGCCCTAAGAAAGACTTAGGTGCTTTTTTTTCATATGTCAGCCCATGCCATGCATTTAATGCCTTGAAGGCATTTTCAAGTTTATTAAAGGATTGCATTGAAAATAGGGCAGTTGTCTTAACTATGACATGCCATTTCATCCCATATGTCTTCTCCCGAGTCTGGATCATCTGGTCTGTCCCCTCTAATGTCTGCGCAACCATCCATTCATCTTTACTTCATGGAAGAAAATAGGCCGTGTCCTTGGTTTGGTGTGCTTAAAAGTCTACTCAATCCACTGTTTCACCTAATGGAAATAACTTTTTTGAATATATTTCTGATCCTTTAGTCTCACTCCTCTCTTCACTGCTTAAGCGCTTCTTTGCTCTTTATATCCCTTCTTGCCTATGTCTTTTGGGGGGCGGCTTTCTGCATCTTTGACAAGTGGCAAGCTCCACTGTCATGAAACTCATTAGAAACTCATGAAAAAATGGAGTCCACGACACGTTTTGCCTAAGCAACTCAACAGGGGAACACGGATGCAAAACACTTGTCACATTCGCTGCACTTGTCTTTTTCCATCAGGCACTTTTTTGCGGGCTTTTCTCTTCAGTCGGGCTTTTCCAACTTTGTCTCTTCCTACTACAATTTGAGCTATCGGGCTATCTTCCCAGCCAGTCGCTTGGTTCTTCCTTTGAGTTTTGTGCTTTATTTGAATTTCAACGGATATTCCCTTACCTTAAATTTGATGTCTGCGGGGACGTCATTGGTTGACTGTTGCTTGAACCATGTTGAACTTTGAACCCATTGAATTCTACAAGTTCATCAGTTCATTTGTTCATTCTGTCTCTTTCTTTTATCACTTCCTGGTTCAATCACTTTTATGCTCCTTGGTTGAACCATCCGTTGAACCACTTGTGTGCCACTTTTCCTTTGACTGAAGCCACTTTTGAGCTTTTGAATCGTGTTAAACCATTGAACTTTGAACTCTTTCGATTCAAAGTTTAATTGGTTCATTGGCTTATTCTGTGTCTCGCTCAAATGCTACTTCCTTTATCTTTCTAAGCTTTGGTTAAACCTTTGAACCTTTTGACGTTGAACCAAAAGATGAACCAAACATTGAACCTGCTACTGATGCTTGCCGATGGAAATTTCTATTTGAACCAAGGTGATGAACCAATTCTGCAGAGTCTATAGATTTTCCTTTTCCTTCACAGTTCGTAGATTTTTCTTCCTACTAAGTCCATAGATTCAAGCTTGGAGAGTCCATAGATTCAAGCCTGTAGAGTCTGTAGATTTTAGAAAAGCTTGAAAACTAAATAATTTGAATGCCCAAGACAAATTTTGAAAAGAGAAGAGATAATTCTGGTCTGTAAGACCAAAATAGTTCAAATGTTGTCCCAAAAATGAGCTGATATTTTTGGGGGACAACAGCTGGCTCCGATTGGGGAACTTCTATCAATTTCAAAAGGAATTGAAAGGAGTAGAATCCAAAATCTCCAGTGTCTTCATGTGTACCATTGGGTTACAGAGTCATGCTACCCAAAAATAAAGGCTCCAAAAATGAAAATGAAATGAACAAAACAAAGCTAAAGACTATACAATTTCATGGATGCTCTCACACTTTTGGTTGCTGTTCAACAGTGTTGCTCTCTTGGCTGGAATAGAATTATTTGCGAATCTGATTCACAGATTGTTATCAATATGTTGAATAAACAGGAAGTTGGAACGGTAGATTGGCATCTGGCTAGAGTGGTGCAATAGATACTCCAGCTTTGTACTTCCCTAGATTTTATGTCTTTTCTGTATATTCCCTGTGAATGGAACGGGGCGGCTGACTGCTTGGCCAAATGGGCCTCCAAGCATGAGCCACCTTGGAACATCTCAGACCATATGATTTTGCCTCTGGAATTATCCCAGAAGCTAGATCAACTTGTTGAGCTCGACAAAATGATGTAACTCTTTTATTTCCCTAAAGTTAATAATATTTTTACCCCTCTTTTAGTTAAAAAAGCTAAATACTATACAAATATATAGGTGAATTTATTTGGTACTTCAAGAATTGAAGCACCTTAGATGCTGCCCCTTTAGAGGCAGTGACGATGACGCTCTGTCCTGATAAACTAGCAAGAGGCCATTTTCTCTCCATAATTGATGATGTGTGAATGGAACTCTCCACCAGGGAACCAATCTCCTGCGTCTTTCTCTTGGCCTTTTCTTCTTCTTACTCCAAGGCAGGACGTGGTCTTCAAACTAAAAACCATGACTCCTTGCTCTCCCTACGAAGAGTTCCTCTGCCTGATTTTGGAGCACAGCAGTATGGTCCAGTACCATAATTTGTTGTCCTGATAACTTAGCCCAGCACATGTCTTGATTGTCCCCCTCAGATATCTCAGATTCTTCTTTATTTGGGAGGGAGGGTTTCCCTATACTTATGCTACACTCCACCAATTCTTCTGCTATTTCGTCCCTCCCTGAAGACTCAAACAAAATTTGGGCTGCAAGGGCAGCCATTTGGGTCTTAACACATTTAACATGATTAATTATGTCAAATGGTTGGGTTGGACTAGGCACAAGGGATGGGAGTTCTTATTTTTGGTTTATGGGAGGGGTGGGAGGACTGATTTGTGATTTTGAAGTAGAAGGTGTAGGGATGTTTGATGTACTTACTTCTACAGCAACTACTAGATCCTTTGGCTGGAGAGGTAGAGTGGTTCCCTGCTTAGCAATTGAAATTGCCGGTTGAGGTTGTTCCTCTGTCTTTTCTTTATCAGCTTGCTAGGTAGACTGGTTCTTAGACCTGGTGAACACTGCACATGATCCCTTGGCTGCTTCACCTTTACTTCTAGGTTCATCCTGGTAACTCAGGAAACCAATGTGGGAGTCGCTAGCTGACTCTTCTTGATCTTCCCTGAAGAGGTCAGCGTCACTTTCTTGATTAAACTTAGGTTGGAAAGAGAACTCATGCTCTATTTCCAAATATCCAACTACTGAGTTGGCTAGAGGTGCTTCAATGGCAAGGTTCCTCTGTGGGGGAGGAAGATGATTTGGCTACCCTTGACCCCTGGCAACATTACCTTGGTATGCCTGATTCTAAAATGTCCTCCTTGGGGCATCCTGATGAGGAGCAGAAAACATACCTTGGGCCATTTTTCTTCTGAGGGCCAACACTTCATTTGCTAACTTATGCACCATTGGGTCAGTGGTGGCTGCAGGTGAGTTATCATAAGATGAGGAAGATGTGCCTCTGTTTGAATCCCTTCTTATCTTTCTAGCTAAGATAAGGTCATCTTCTACCTCAGTAGCCAAGTCCTGAGCTTCAGCAAGGTCTATCTGGCCAGCACGCCTTAGTAGAAAACTTACTTCAGGCAGTTGTGAGTTAATGAAGAAACACTTTAGGTTTTCAGGTGTTGGCTGAGTAATGATGGGAATTCAATTCCTCAGCTTGTCAAACCTTGCAATGAAATCCCTCATAGGCTCATGAGGCTCCTTCTTCATCTGCATGAGCTGGGCCAGAAGGGCATGTGCATCTTTTATTGGTTTGAACCTTGCTTTGAACTTGGCTTTGATAGTGTCCCAACCAGTCACTGATCCAGTCTGCAGATGGTAAAACTAGTCTGCAGTAGCACCTTGAAGTGTCTCCACAAATAGCCCAACTGCTACATCTTCAAATTCCACCCCTATCACACCATAGGCTATGGTGAAGGCTGCAATGTGTTCATCAGGGTGGAATCTTCTATTACCAAAGAATTTGTGTAAATTCTTCTTTGAACTGAGTGGTAGCTCATGCAGGGGTGGAGTTAGATTAAGTGGGCCAAAAGAGTTACCCCAAGGGCCTCAAACTGCCATGCTTTAATTATGAAAAATAGGGATAACACATCTGAGTGGAGTTGTCAGATTATAGGACAAAAATAGAAAAGAAACTGGCCCTGCCACAGCGTAAAGCTTGAGGCTTCAAACTGTGCTTTCTTTCCCAGTAGCTCTGTTTTTGCAGACCAGATAATATAATGGAGATGGAGGGAGATGGTAAGGCTATAATGATAATGGGTAAGACCTAGATGGGAGTCACCAGACTCTATAATGGATAAGCTGATAATGATAAGGGGTAAGACACAGGTGATGTTTTAATCTGAAACTTGAGGTTCTAAATTGCACAAAATTACTGTGTCCCCAGCGAAGTCGCCAAAAACTATTGGGTGAATATTTTGTCGGCCAGCTAACTAGTGACCAAAATAGTTCCTATCACTGCAGCATAAGGAGATTAGTCTGCAAGATGTGCAGGTTTACTGCATCAATAGGGGACAAATCTCTCCTCTCATCAAGGGGAGGTTCCCTATAGATATGTCAGAGATGCAGGAGGCTATATATATATATATATGCAGAAAGTAAGACACAGGGGGTAGGATAAACCAACCATCTCTCTTTTTTCAGAGATGATGCTGACAAACAAAAGAGAAATACTGGGTGATGGCGAAGGTGCTTCTCTTCTTTCAGAAGCAACTTTTAGCCAAGAGCCAGATTCCTTCCTAAATAGTAGAAATCTTGATGAAGCAACAAAAGGCACTTCTCTTCTTTCAGAAGTGTTTGTTCTTGCAAACAATAGGACTCTTTCTAGTAACGTAACCAAAGGTGTAGAGTAACCAATGACCTAAAATGTAGCGCAAAGTCTCCACCTCGACTACCCAAAGAGTATATCACAAAGGATAATGGGGGCACAAAGTCTCCCCAGAATCCTCAACACAAAAAGGAAAGGAAAACATAGACTGAAATCAATTGTGAGAGCACAAAGTCTTCACACAGTTGGTTTCATGACACTTCTTTGTTACCTTTACTAATTATGTGCACCAAATTAAATGAATAAGGACACCTTCAGATGACACAAGTCAGAATAGCACAAAGTCTGGAAAAACCTGCTTTCTCATTCAAATAACAAGGAAAATGAAATTACAACCTGAGCTCAAAGTCTCAGTCTTCTTCTTTCAAAATGGGCAGAGTTTCATTCTTGTAAAAATGAGAAGTCTCCTTCTACAACAAATGAGAGATTACAATATATAGCGCCCCAAGAAAGACTTAGGTGCTTATTTTTCATATGTCAGCCCATGCCATGCATTTAATGCCTTAAAGGCATTTTCAAGTTTATTAAAGGATTGCATTGAAAATAGGGCAGTTGTCTTAACTATGGCATGCCATTTCATTCCATATGTCTTCTCCCGAGTCTGGATCATCTGGTCTATCCCCTCTGATGTTTGCGTAGCCATCCATTCGTCTTTACTTCATGGAAGAAAATAGGTCGTGTCCTTGGTTTGGTGTGCTTAAAAGTTTACTCGATCCACTGTTTCACCTACTGGAAATAACTCTTTTGAAGATATTTTTGATCCTTTAGTCTCGCTCCTCTCTTCACTGCTTAAGCGTTTCTTTGCTCTTTATAGCCCTTCTTGCCTATGTCTTTTCGGGGGGGCCTTTCTGCGTCTTTGACAAGTGGCAAGCTCCGTTGTCATGAAAATCATTATAAACTCACAAAAAAATGGAGTCCATGACACATTTTTTGTGAGCAACTCAAAAGGGGAACATAGACGCAAAACACTTGTCACATTCGCTGCACTTGTCTTTTTCCATTGGGCACTTTTCTGCGGGCTTTTCTCTTCAGTCGGGCTTTTCCAGCTTTGTCTCTTCCTGCTGTAATTTGAGCTATCGGGCTATCTTCCTAGCCAGTCACTTGGTTCTTCCTTTGAGTTTTGGGCTTTATTTGAATTTCAACAGATATTCCCTTACCTTAAATTTGACGTCTGCAGGGACGTCATTGGTTGATTGTTGCTTGAACCATGTTGAACTTTGAACCCATTAAACCACTGCAAGTTCATCGGTTCATTAGTTCATTCTATCTCTTTATTTTATTGCTTCCTGGTTCAATCACTTTTACGTTCCTTGGTTGAACCATCCGTTGAACCACTTGTGTGCCGCTTTTCCTTTGACTGAAGCCGCTTTTGAGCTTTTGAACCGTGTTGAACCATTGAACTTTGAACTCTTTCGGTTCAAAGTTTAATCAGTTCATTGGCTTATTCTGTGTCTCACTCAAACGCTACTTCCTCTATCTTTCTAAGCTTTGGTTGAACCTTTGAACCTTTTGACGTTGAACCAAAAGATGAACCAAATGTTGAACCTGCTGCTGATGCTTGCCGATGGAAATTTCTGTTTGAACCAAGGCGATGAACCAATTCTATAGAGTCCGTAGATTTTCCTTTTGCTGCACAGTCCATAGATTTTTCTTCCTGCTAAGTCCATAGATTCAAGCCTGCAGAGTCCATAGATTCAAGCCTGCAGAGTCCGTAGATTTAAGAAAAGCTTGAAAACTGAAGAATTTGAATGCCCAAGACAAATTTTGAAAAGAGAAGAGATAATTTTGGTCTGTAAGACCAAAATAGTTCAAATGTTGTCCTAAAAATGAGCTGATATTTTTGGGGGACAACAGATAGGAGAGCATCCATAAGAGCTTTTGGATAAGGTGAAGGTACTTCTTCCACACCAAGTAATATTTCAATTGAAAATAAATGCCCAGTTCCATGGAATTTAATTTAGATACATCTTCAAATGAAATAATAATTAATCAATCCTTGTTTAATGATAAAATTCAAAACTTAGAACATGTAGTTAATGAATTTATATTGAGTGATGAAACACATGGAGAAACACAATATAATTAAACATCTATCCATAATAAATCTTTTTAGCATGATGATAATGAACATTGCATAATGACCCTGATTTATCTCTCTCCTAATAAGAAAATAATTAACTTCACCTGTAGAGTGCAATGTTAATCAACACTTGAATATCCCTTCTATGCTTAAAGTAATAGCACCATTAAATTTAAAAATAAAGTTTCTCATACACCCACACCTCCAAGGATAATATGACAAATACCAAGGTATTTAGTTGAAATAGATTAGAAGATATTATAACCTATGAAATGTAAAATATCAAAAATAACAATTAAATGGCATGCTCAATGAGTATGAAACTCTGTATTTGTGAAGAAAACCCATACAAAATGATGATAATTATTTATTCATTTGATGAAATTGCAAAAAATTCACCATATGATGCATAATTTAGGGTTAAAAATAAGCAATCTAGAGGAAAGAAATAACATAATAGTAAAGAATATAATTAATTCATTTAATGTAATAGGTAATAAAACTAAAAAAAAATATAGTGATGTGGCAAGATGAGTAATAATAGAGTCTATAGTGAGCAAGTCAACATCTCAAGGCCAATTTCTTCGTCAAACAAGTACAACCTTAAATTTGAATAAGAAAAATAAAATTAAAGCTATACAAAGAAGCACAAGATTTAATGACATTTTACTCACATATTGTTGGGGATTTAGTGGTAGAATCCAATTAAAAGATAACATATTAGTTGAAGAATCCAGACATTTGATTGAAATTTTTTGGTATGAACACACAAGGGCTTCACCTATTATAAAATATGTTTTTAAAGAATTAAAAACTCAAAGAACTGTGAGGCACATGCAAATAATTTCTTAGATATGAACCAAGTAAAATTTTATAAAATTTTTATTTAAATATTTAATGGGAAATTGATAACTAGCTGAAGGACATTTGAGATGTGAAATTCTTTTGTTGTTAAAATAAACCAAACATGCACCACATCTTATTGTAGGGTCCATGTTGAATTTTATATGCATTTTTATGTTTTTCATCATATACATTGTACTTTACATATTGTTAAGAATATGAAAGAATGTATGTTGGATTATCCAACTAAAAAAAAGAGAATTAATCCCAAGTATTTTGTGTCAAAGGCCTAAGGGATAGTTTTTTTTCCAAAAAATGTTTAGATAGAATACGTAACACTTATGGTGGTTTGTCACATTTGACTAGCTATATACATGAAAAAAATTCACATGAATTTGGAAAGAAACTATTTGATAATAATAAGTATAAATCTATAAATTTTCATTAAAAATGGAAAAGAGTCATCAAGATGTGCGCTGGTTACGTCACAAGTATATGTATCTTATTTCATGTTTGAATTCAATAAGAATATTATCAACTAATATGCTAGACATACATATAAATAAATAGGTTAAATAATCAATTCAAGTTTTGCAAAGAAAAACTCCCACTTGGGACCATTATTTTAGTTGTGGAAGTTATTTAAAAGTACACACTAAAACCACAAAATAAGGTTCAATCCTAGTAGTATAATTTAACTCAAGTTAGAATTTTTGTGTGTATTACATTCAGACATGCACCTGATAACACAAAGGACAATAGGAATATTTTAAAGGAGTACCAATTTTATATGAAATATGAAATATCACATTCTCCAAATTTTTCTCAAGGTGGTTTTGAGATATTTTATAAAAAATGAATTCAAGAGAAATCATGTTCAATACACAATATTTGGTTAGACAATTATGCATGATAATTTAAGAGTTCTCAAATATTTTAATGGTTCAGTAGGATGCATAAGAAGAGTAGGGTACATAATTTTTGGATTTTATTTGAGATTGTACATGGAAAAGGGGAACATGATGGTGTAGGTACATTTATAAAAAAAATCCTTAAAAAAAGAGCAAGGAAAGCATAAGGATGATGTTGATTTGATCAATGTTACAAATATTTTGACTTGGTGTAATGGATTTATTCTCATAGATCAGATAAATATTTTCATGTTTGAATATTATTTTGGTTAATAGAAGAATAAAATAAGGCAATGTATGAAAATTATAGTACACAACTTATATTGAGTGATTTTCACTCAATTCAAAGCTCAAATTCTAGTTCATGGACTATTTATACTAGGCCTATGACATGTTTTTATTTAGGCTATATGGAATTTGATTAGAGTGAATGTGAGTCAAAAGAATAGGATGAATAATGGAGTTATAGAACCTAACATCTATGAATACTAACCATTCATTCCAACCACTAAGAGATCAAGAAATGGCATTAACAATTCACTTTAACCACATCTCAGATCTTGTGTAACTAAATATAGTTTTATTACAATGTAAATGTAACATTAAACATTAATGATATTTTATTTTTTTCCTACATGTCCTTAAAAATTGATTAAAATTTAAATGTATAACATGTTTTTAAATTCATTGCACCTGAGAACAATGATGAGGGAACATATTACTACTTGTCTTGTTGTGTAGAGGCAACAAAATTAACCACACCTATCGAGGATGGTGAAGACCTAGTTTATTCCTATGGATCTATGGTGGTTACAAGAACTTTCCTTCGTAGATATTTTCATAAAAAAATAATGGTTATTTGAGGAATTTTAAATGAATAGAGTGATACTTCATTATTCAAATTTGGTTATCGCTACAAATATTCAATTGATCAAATTTCATGAAAATCCTCACAACAAATTTTTGTGGATTATTTTTGAATCCAAGCATGAATCAATTACTAAAATAATATAAAATAAATCTATTCTTGAAGATACATTTATTGAATTGGTAAGGTTAGTATTCAATTCAAGCTACATTTATAATTAGTAAAGTTAACATTTTTTATTTAGTGTATTTTATTTAGAATAATTTTGTCATAATGTATTTATTTTTGTTTGAAATCATTAATAATAAATTTAATTTAGGTTAGTGGTACCAGATGAGATTCAAACTTCACATGGTTTGTTTTATGAGTAGAGAAAATTATTTTATTGAAAAAAATAGAAGCATGAAAAATAATAAGGTTCATCTTTACCACTTACAGTTCACCTACAATGGGTGCATAAAATTTGTTTAGTTTTTGCCCTTGATAGTGATGAGATTCTCTTTGGGGATGCACCTAAATAGATACATATTTAAAATTTTGGACCAATAAAAGGGAAAATAAAGGAAAATATTCAATTTATATTCCCATATAGACATGTTTATGAAGTTGGTTCGTCGATTGGGCACGTGAGTCAAAAGATACACATTCTACTAACAAAATTTTAGTCCCTAAAACAAGATTTGGCTGTAAGAGAAAATGTACCACTATTTCTCCATCAACATGAATTGTAAATAATTATATATGGGGTAATTATAGGAATATCCCTTGTATGTTTAAGAGTTAATGGTTCATCTCTACCTCTCACAGTTTATTTGAAATGACTACGCAAAGTTTATTTAGTATGTTCACTTAAAAATGATAAGATTCTCTTCAAGAATGCACTTGATCAAATAAAAATTATGAATTGATGGATTGATGTAGGGTTAAATAAATCCAATATTTTTTAATATTCCCATATTGACATGTCCATGAAGATGGTACTTCGATTTGGTGCATGAGTCAAAAGATACACATTTTATTGATCAATTTTAAGTCACTAAGGAAAAATTTAGATACAAGATAAAATATACATTTATTTATCCATAGATGTGAGTGGAAAATAATACTTTGTGGGGTCCTCATAGGACTCACCTATGTAAGTTTAGGAGCTAATAATTCATCTCTACCCCTCATGGTTCACCTCCAATGGCTATACAAAGTTCATTCTTTTTTCCCCTTAAGAGAGACAAGATTTTTATCAAGGATGTGCCTAACAGGCTAAACATTTCAAATATGAGGCTTGATAGATGGTTTACAAAGGCTAATATTATATTTATATGCCCATATGGACCTATTATTAAATATGGTTCATTTATTGGGCACACTAGTCAAAATATATGCATTCTACTAACCAAAATTTATCCATAAAATGAGATTTAGCTACAAGAGAAAACATATAATTATTTATCCATAAATTAAATTGGTATAGAATACTCTAAGGGTCTTATGATTAATTACCCATGCAAGTGTAGGAGTTGACTATTCATCTCTACCCCTCATAGTTTGCCTACAATGGTTGCAGAAGTTGATTTAGTTTTTTCCCTTAAGAACGACAAGATTATCTTTGGGGATGTACTCATTTGGCTATAAATTTCAACTCTAGTGCATGTTTAAGGGTAGACAAAGGATCTTATTATATTTATACATCCATCCAAATGTTTTTGTGAATATAGTGAGTCAAAGTATACGCATTCTACTAACCAACTTTAGTCCCTAAAATGAGATTCGGCTAAGAGAGAAAACATGTCATTATTTAACAATAGACACAAGTGGAAGATAATCATCCTAGGGGTCCTCTGAGGAATCACCAATGAAATTTTATGCACTGATGGTTTTTATCCACACCTCATAGTTTTCTTGTAATAACTGCATAAAATTTGTTTAGTTTTTGCACTTAAGAATGATAATATTCTCTTCGAGGATACATCTAATTGGATGAAACTTTCAATTTTAGGGGCCGATTGAGGGTATATTAAGGATAATCTTACGTTTATACACCCATATTTATGTGTATATAGTTTTGGTTCATTGATTGGGTATGCGAGTTAAAAGATACACATTCTACTTATAGACACCTAAAATCAAAAACTTTGTATTGATTTTTACTATATGCTAACATCATCCTAAATCATCTAATCAATTATTATATTTTCACTAACACTCCTAGGCTATCGCTATTCCCCCTTGATAAATTAATAATTTATTCCATTATCACATCTTATTCCACAAAATTCACATCACTTCCCATTGTTAATTAACCTTTTTTAATTAGCTTAATATTGTATTAGAAAATTCCATAGCTTTTACAATTTCCTATTTTCATAAATCCATAAATTGATAATTTCCTCATCATACAACAACTTACCAATAAAAAATTCATAAAATCCTCTTCTTTCCCAAGGAAAATTGAAGGAGATTTAGATAGTGTGCAAGGAAGGTTTTCTTCAAATCCAGTGCATGGGGGACAAGCTCTTACAGGTCCTTTCACACTCCATTATTCCTCTTCCACACTGCATCCCTTAACATTAAATAGCCAAATCTAGTCTGAGGACTTATTCTCAACCACACATCTTGATCTGAGATCGATGGTCCAAATCCAAAGGATAAATCTATTATTAGAAGGGGCCTCCCTCTCCTTCAATAAGTTTTTTTGTGTTAAAATTGTGATATCAAATATTTAATATAACTTCAACCATTTCTTCCAATTGTTCATCCATTCATGCATATCATAAGGGGAGATTCCATCCAAGTGACTTAAAAACATTTCCAAAGACCTCAATCACTATAATTAGGCTCATCCAGACTTGAATTTTAGATATAAGGAGAGAGATATGAGGAAGGTATTACTATTTAATTTTATCTTCTATTTTTTTATTTGTCACTTCTTAGACCTTACCCAATTTGAGGACATGTGCCTATGATGTTAGTTTTATACTATTTTGGTTTGATTTTCATACTAACAAGAAACTAATCTCCTTCTTAATTTTGTGGTTCACATATGGTATGTCAGTGAAATAACAATCAACATTATCCTTTGAAACATCATAAAATCCTTTTAATTTTAAAATTAGCTCAAGATTGGTCCTAATTTCTCCTCTTTTCTTTTAAATTTTCCAAATTTTTATTCCTAGGTTAGTGGCATGAATTATTTTTTAATTGACAGAATCACAACCCATAAATAATGATCAACCTAGTAATTGATGATATCAATTATCATCTATATTTTATTTTCTATACATTTCAAGTAAATGACAAAATCAACCTTGGAATCTATGAAATCAAACTGTAAAAATGATAGAAATAGACTTAGGTTTCACTCAAACTATGGTTCTACATAAATGCCATAATAGAAAATTAAAATAATAGAATTGACCCATGAATCAGTAAAATCAACCTATAGATTGGTGGAATCATGAAGTTTCTTATTCTATGTGTTTTTTGTTTGCAAATCAGTGATATTGATTCTAGAATCAGTGGAATCACCTTGCTAAATGGTGGAACCACCATGTGAAAGTTTTTGAATACTTAAGCAATCAACATTTTAACTTCCTCTTATTTTTTATGTCTAGAATGCCAAACACTTATCTATTTTATATAAGTTTTAATTTTCAAAGAAGTGGTTTATCTCAAAAACAAAACATTTCACTTTGGTGCTTAATAACAAACCAAAATTTGAATTTGATACTTTAAAATACTTATTTTTTTTCTACTTAAGTGTTTGTGTTATTTTGTGTGTTTTTAGGTTGTTTATTGTGGGTATAATCTTTACTTTCCCACTTATGGGATTCTAGAAAATTAAAAGCACATAAGTTAATATTACTTTTCCCCAAATCAAAGCTAGATTATGCTCTCCTCTTTTCCACTTGTGGGATCCTAAGGATTATAAATACTAAACCTTCATTTTTTTTGGTTGCACAAGGTGGAATTCATCACCATCCATGAGTATTTAGGGTGATAATATTAGGATTTCATCCTCCAATGTACATATCGACCATGTTTTATGATAAGAGATAAAAATTGAGGGAAGTTGTCATAAGATCATAGTAAAATTCTCCATAAAGGGTTTCATGAGGGTTTATCCTTGATGCTAATCTATTATACATCACCCTCAAAGTTTAATTTCTGGTAGCACTTTACTGATATCTCATAGTTAAAGTGGTTGCAAAGGGGATATACCCTCCCATGAATTGCCTACTATATTTTTCTTTCATGAAATTTTAAACCCTACATATTATGAGGTATATTGAGGACCATTATAAAGCCTTGTGAAAACATAGATTAAGACCACTTGACCATAAATAATTTGTATTAGGAATAAAATAACCTCCCTTATGATCTAACGATGTATAGGTTGAAGTGAGGGTTAAGAGATTAACCTATTATCACTTTTTGTGAGGTAGATATGTGGGTTATAGTCATATTATAAACGCATTTTATCACTAAGTTAGGCTTGTTTTATGTGTGTGTAATTACTTATTTATTGTATTATACCTTATTTTGAATGTTATACCTCACACCTCAAACAAATCAAATTATCCCAAGTCCAAACTTTTTTATATCTAAAATAAGGTGTTGCTCTACTTGATTTCTATGTCATTTTATCATGTCCTTACATCATGTTGTCCATATTGTACCATCATGTTTCCTATTTGAAAACAAATCTAAATAAGGTCCATTTTGAACAAAATCAAATTCAAATTAGTCAAGCTTTCCATATCAATCAAATTTTCTAAATCAAGTTAATCATTCCAAGTCAAGTCAAAGTCAAACATTTCCAAATTTAAAGTAAAAGTCAAACATTTTTAAATTTGAGGTCAAATTCAAACATTCTAAGTCAAAATCAAAACCAAACTCCCTGTTAGGGTGTGGAGCTAAAAACTTCACCAAGGAGCATAGTTTATCAGGTTCGGGTCTACACAGACACCAGCGTCGGTCAGGAGTGACCGACGTCAGTCACAGGCAGTTGCAGAGATGCTGACGTCGGCAGAAGGTTGGCCGATGGCGGTCACAGACAAGCAGCAGGAACTGACGTCGGTTACCTGCGTGTCCAGAAAGCTATTTTCGTGGACAGAAGCGAGTGTTTGCATGATAAGTTTGAGTTGAAGTCTCAAGCTTGCATCTCTATTATTGGCATTACTATTTTTAGAGCCCTTGTTCAAGTGGCTTAACTGCTTGTTGGGTGTACATGCTCAAGTCTCCTAATTCTATATGTAGAATTAGATCTTCTTAGCTTTGTAATAGTCTTGTAGTGGATTATTGTAGAGAGTGAATTATTGTAATTCATTGTGTGAGAAGAACAGTACAGAATTGAATCAATCCAGGCTTGTTGGAGTTGATTGTTCTTGAGAGAGAGAGTTCTTGAGGAATAGAGATCTATTGAGAGATCTATACATCTAGGAGAGGTGTGGAAGAAAGAAGCTTTCTTCAATTGTATTCCTTTTGTAAAGAGTTTGTTAATACAAGTTTTCAGGGTGTTTTATTGTATCTCTTGTTCTTACTATTATCATTCTAATTACTTGTCAATCTGATTTAATTTCGCATTTATTGCTTTCACAATTGTAATCTATTGTTGGTTTGATCCCCCAATAAGTGGTATCAGAGCCAGGTTGCAGGTTCAGAGCTTGATAATTGGTATCAAAGTTCAGGTTCACTAACAGGTGGTTCAGATCTGTGTAGTGTGTATTGATTACAGGTTCTCGCAGGAGTTTCTGCAGGGATTTCTGTTTGAGTGGGAGAAGCAATGGTAGATGAAAGTAAATTGAGAATGGAAAAGTTCAATGGAAAAAATTACCAACACTGGAGAATGCAGATAGAGGACTATCTGTATCAGAAAGATCTCTACTTACCGTTAGGAGGTATTGTAAAGAAGCCTAAAGACATGGAGGATGAAGAATGGGAAGTTCTTGACAGAAAGGCTCTGGGTTCTATAAGACTGAGTCTAGCATCCACTGTGATATCCAATTTATCACAGGCAAAGTCTACGGTAGAGTTGATGACTACGTTAGCAAATTTGTATGAAAAACCCTCAGCTTCCAATAAGGTATATCTTATGAAGTAGTTATTTAATTTGCATATGAATGAAGGTGGATCTGTTTCTACTCATCTGAATGATTTCAATGGTATTGTGAATCAATTAAGTTCAGTGAATATAGTGTTTGATGATGAGATAAAAGCTCTTTTGATATTATGTTCTTTGCCTGAAAGCTGGCATGGCTTAGTAATGGCAGTAAGTAATACTACATCTGCATCAAATATTTTGAAAGTAGAGGATGTTGTTAGTGTTATCTTGAATGAGGAAATACGCAGGAAAAGCACAGAAGAGGCATCCGAGAACGCTTTAAGTTTTGAGAGTAGGGGAAGGCAGAAAGAGAAGAGCAAGAAAGGCAGAGCAAGATCCAAATCAAAGGGGAAAGGCAGATCTAAATCCAGAAATGGCAGAAGGCCACAATGCTAGAATTGTGGAAAGATGGGGCACATAAGCAGAGATTGTTGGTCAAAGCCTAAGGAGGACAATCAGCATGAAGGAAAGGAAGAAGCCAAGATTGCAAGTATTGCACAGGATGCTTTAATTTTCTCTCTGCATAATACTATAGAATCTTGGGTATTAGATTCTGGTGCATCTTTTCATGCTACTCCTAACAGGGAATATTTCAGTGACTATATCCATGGAGATTTTGGAATAGTGTATCTAGGGGATGATGAGCCCTGTAAAATAATTGGCAAAGGTAAAGTGTAGCTGAAGATGCAGAATAACAACACATGGGTGTTGAGAGATGTGATGCATGTACCTAGCTTGAAGAGAAATTTGATCTCTGCAGGAAAGTTAGGGGATGAGGGTTGTACAGTAACTCTCACAGCAGAATCTTGGAAGGTGACCAAGGGTGCACTTGTTATGGCCAGAGGTAAGAGAGAAGGTACTCTCTATTTGTGTAATTGTGTTACTAACAAATCTCCTTCTGTATTATCTACTTCAGATGTGGATGCTAAATTGTGGCACTCAAGGCTTGGCCACATGAGTGAGAAGGGGATGTCAATTCTTAAGTCTAAAGGTATGCTTTCAAATTTAAAAGGCATAGATCTAGAGTTTTGTGAGCACTGTGTATTTGGAAAACAAAAAAGGGTTAGTTTTCTCAAAACTGGGTCTACTAAGAAGAGGCACAAGTTAGAGCTTGTTCACACAGATGTGTGGGGACCAGCTCAGGTTGCTTCCATTAGAGGATCATAGTACTATGTATCTTTCATAGATGATGCCACAAGGAAGGTATGGATCTATTGTATTAGAAAGAAATCTGATGTATTTGATACTTTTAAAGTTTGGAAAGCTATGGTTGAGAATGAAACAGGTAAAAGATTAAAGTGCCTGAGATCAGACAATGGCGGTGAGTTCTGCAGTCATAAGTTCAGAGATTATTGTTACATGCATGGAATCCGTAGGCAAAGGACGGTTCCAAGGACACCTCAGCAGAATGGAATTGCTGAAAGGATGAACAGGATAATAATGGAGCATGTAAGATGTATGAGATTGCATGCCGGTTTGCCCTTACAGTTTTGGGCACAAGCTGTTGACACTACAGTGTACCTGATTAATAGAGGACCCTCTATAGCTCTGGATGGTGGTATTCCAGAAGAGGCATGGACAGGTAAAAAGGTTGTTCTCTCATATCTCAAAGTTTTTGGTTGTGAAGCCTTTGTGCATATAGATAAGGAAAATAGAAAGAAGCTTGATGTTAAGTCTATGAGATGCACATTTATTGGCTATGGCTCAGATGATTTTGGTTACAGATTGTGGAATCTAAAAACTAACAAGGTAATCAGGAGCCGTGATGTTGTTTTCAGTGAAAGAGTGATGTATTGTGATCAGCTAAGGAAGTTGAATCAATCTGAGCAAAGCAATGGTGAATTGGATGAGGTGAAGGTCCAAGATGAGCTCGCGGGAAAAAGAAATAATCACTTACAAGAAAACACAGAGATCGACGTCGACAGGTTAGGAACCGGTGTTGGTAGGACAGAAACCGGCGTCGGGCATACAGAGACCGACGTCAGCCGTACAGGTACCGAGGTCGGTCAAGCAGAACTGACGTCGGCCAGTAATAGGTCTGGAGGTGACCGAGGTCGGTCACTGTTAGAGAATTTGGGTGGACAGCGTGTTGTGGATGAGTCTCAGACACCCATCAGGAGGTCAGAAAGGGTGAGTAAGCCTCCAATTAGATATTCTCCTTCTTTATTTTATTTATTGCTAACTGACGGTGGAGAACCAGAGAGTTTTGAAGAAGCAATATAGGTGGAGTCCAAGAGTCAGTGGGAGCGTGGCATGGTTGAGGAGTTGGAGTCCTTAAGAGAGAACCAAACATGGGATTTGGTTGAATTGCCAGCTGGTAAGAGAACACTTAAGAACATATGGACCTACAGGTTGAAGGAAGGTGAGAATGGACAGATGAGATACAAGTCCAGATTAGTGGTAAAAGGATTTGCACAAAAGCTAGGTATCGACTTTGGTGAGATTTTTTCTCCTGTTGTTAAAATGACTTCAATAAGGGTTGTATTGTCTTTGGTTGCTTTTGAGGATTTGCATCTTGAGCAGTTAGATGTTAAGACAGCATTTCTTCATGGAGATTTGGATGACGAAATATATATGGAACAACCAGAAGGATTCGAGGTCAAGGATAAGGAGAAGTTTGTGTGCAGGTTGAAGAAAAGCTTGTATGGCCTCAAGCAAGCTCCTAGGCAATGGTACTTAAAATTTGACAGGTTTATGACTGAGCATGGCTACAGTAGGTGTCAATCAGACCATTGTGTGTATTTCAAGAGATTTGATAATGGTAGATATATTATTCTATTGTTGTATGTAGATGACATGCTGGTTGCAGGGTCTCACATGCAGGATATCTCAGAGCTTAAGGTAAAATTAGCTCAAACGTTTGCTATGAAGGATTTGGGAGTAGCAAAGAAAATCCTTGGCATGAGCATTAAGAGAGACAGGAAAAATCACAGGTTGATATTGTCTCAAGAAGATTATGTGGACAAGGTGTTGAAACGGTTCAATATGCAGGATGCTAAACCGGTAAGCACACCTTTGGCTGGACATTTTAAGTTGAGTAAAGAACAATGTCCTAATTCATATGATGAGGTAGAGTACATGAGTAAGGTTCTATATTCTTCTACAGTAAGGAGTTTGATGTATGCAATGGTGTGTACTAGACCGGATATTGCCCAAGCAGTGGGAGTTGTAAGTAAGTATATGGCCAATCCAGGTAAGGAACATTGGAAAGCAGTTTAGTGGATCCTTAGATATCTGAGAGGAACCAGCAGTAGACACTTGTGCTATGGAGGTTCAGATACTTCTCTACATGGCTATGTAGATTCAGATATGGCAGGTGATTTGGATGGCAGGAGGAGCACTACAGGTTATGTTTTTACTGTAGGTGGAACGGTGGTTAGCTGGATATCTAAGCTGCAAAAGGTTGTTGCCTTGTCAACTACAGAAGCAGAGTATATTTCAGCCACAGAAGCTAGCAAGGAGATGATATGGATGACACGGTTCATGGATGAGCTTGGTAGGGAGCATGAGAGTTGCAGATTGTATAGTGACAGTCAGAGTGCAATCCATTTGGCTAAGAATTCAGCCTTTCATTCTAGAACAAAGCACATACAGCTAAGGTATCA
Organism: Torreya grandis; assembly: GCA_037957365.1. Taxonomy (NCBI): domain Eukaryota; kingdom Viridiplantae; phylum Streptophyta; class Pinopsida; order Cupressales; family Taxaceae; genus Torreya; species Torreya grandis. The sequence goes on along the minus strand of JARHVA010002527.1, from coordinate 2,395,642 downwards.
CTTCATACGACAGGTATTGGAAGATGGTGAGTTGAAGCTGGAGAAGATCCATACAGACAGGAATCCTGCTGATATGTTAACCAAGCCAGTTACAAAGGAGAAGTTGAATCTTCATTCAACTTCTATTGGTCTTCATGATTGAGTTGAAGATGGAGGAGCTAGAAGATGTTGCTGTACAGGTACTGGTGCAGCTGTTCATCTCCAAGTGGGAGATTGTTAGGGTGTGGAGCTAAAAACTTCACCAAAGAGCATAGTTTATCAGGTTCGGGTCTACACAGACACCGGCGTCGGTCAGGAGCGACCGACATCGGTCACAGGCAGTTGCAGAGACGTCGACGTCGGTAGAAGGTCGGCCGACGGCGGTCACAAACAAGCAACAGGAATCGACGTCGGTTACCTGCGTGTCCAAAAAGCTATTTTTGTGGACAGAAGCGAGTGTTTGCATGATAAGTTTGAGTTGAAGTCTCGAGCTTGCGTCTCTATTATTAGCATTACTATTTTTAGAGCCCTTGTTCAAGTGGCTTAACTGCTTGTTGGGTGTACATGCTCAAGTCTCCTAATTCTATATGTAGAATTAGATCTTCTTAGCTTTGTAATAGTCTTGTAGTGGATTATTGTAGAGAGTGAATTATTGTAATTCATTGTGTGAGAAGAACAGTATAGAATTGAATCAATCCAGGCTTGTTGGAGTTGATTGTTCTTGAGAGAGAGAGCTCTTGAGGAATAGAGATCTATTGAGAGATCTATACATCTAGGAGAGGTGTGGAAGAAAGAAGCTTTCTTCAATTGTATTCCTTTTGTAAAGAGTTTGTTAATACAAGTTTTCAAGGTGTTTTCTTGTATCTCTTGTTCTTACTATTATCATTCTAATTACTTGTCAATCTGATTTAATTCCGTGTTTATTGCTTTCACAATTGTAATCTATTGTTGGTTTGATCCCCCAACACTCCCCAAGTCAAATATTCTAAGTTAATTAAGGTTAAAATTCAAATCAATTCAAACATCCTAAATTCAACCTTCAAAACAAGTAAAACATTCTAAATTCAACCTTCAAATCAAGTCAAACATTCTAAAGTCAACCTTCAAGTCAAAGTTAGACTTACTAAGTCGACTTTTCCAAGTTAAATTCCAAAGTTAAATCATTAAATTCAAAATTCAAATCCATTGTTAAAGTCAAAGTTAATATTTCTAGAGTCAAATTCAAACATTCCAAGTTAAACATTACAAAGCAAATCAGGTCAACCTTGACCAAATTCAAATCACATTCTATAGTCAAATCAAGTCAACTTTGACCAAGTCCAATCAAAATTGAAACTTCCCAGGTCTATTTTGACAAAATCAAAATCACATCCAAATCAAGTCAACTTTGATCAAGGTCAATCAAGTCCAAATAAATCATTCAACTCACATCTTATCTTTCCATTCAATCTCCCACACTTATCGGTTAGGAATGACAAAAAAACCACAACATCCATCCTTTCTTCCATCTGAATCAAATTCAAAATGTAATTTAAGTTTAATCACATCAAACATCAAAATATCAAATCAAGTCAAATTTAACCAAGTCAAGTAAAAATTTAAAACATCCAAGGTCTCTTTTGACCAAATTAAATCAAATCCAATGCAATTTGAGTCATGGCAGCTCAAAACCCATTTGGGCAAAATCTTATTGACACCCACAATCCTAATCCTATTCTAACATCCCCATTTATTAATCAAGATGTGATAGACCAAATCTTCCATCTTAGCCAACAAGTATCCCACATAGCATCCCTTCTTAACACTCCATCCACCAGTCTAAAATCTAATCTAATCTTAGTGCCATAAAAAATCCAAACATATAGCCATATTATGTCATTAACCCTCCAAAGGTCATAATCTATTAACGACCCAAGTGAATCTAAGTTTAAGAATCATTCATTGGGGATATGTAAAGTTCCCTTTCAAAATCATAATTAGATACATCCACATCCAAATAAAGATAAAGATAACCAATATCTTTCTTTGACATTTTTGTTGAATCACTCATCTTTGACCAATCCAAACCATCGTTGGCCCACGCTTCTTTGACAAAGGACCCACATTTGATGAGACAATATTTGATAAACCATCACTTGATCTATCACCCATCCTTGGGAAACCTATACTTCACCAACCTATATTAGTCCAATTCATCCTTGGTCAAACCCTCTTTAACGTACTATCCATCTCCCGACACCATTTACCTCTTGGGGAAATGATACTTGTATAAAATAGACATCAAAGTTCCTTCCATTTGGATAGGCCCATCATAAAAATACAATCAACATCAACATCCTATCAGTTTAGTAAAACTTAATTTGTCAAATTCAGCCTCTTCACAAATGAGGAAATTAACATCAATAATAACTTAGGGTTATACAGGGACACCTTACGACTTTTTTTCAAAGAAACAAGTATACTAAAGCAAGAAAAATATTTTAAAGCATAAACTATAAATTTAGAGTCCTTGGCATCCATGAGCAAGGTATCATTGAAATAGTAGATATCCACTTACACAAAGGTTCTCATGACATTGGCTAAAAACTATTTTTGAAGAAACATCAAAGTGTTAGTGATTTTTTATAGTTTTCAAGGAAGCTTCATCCAACATTAACACTTTAAACTTTGTTAATAGTCCCTAAGAATTCCATGCTACCAATAATAATTTTAACAACATTTCCATCCCCACTACCATTCTTAGTAGTCAATCTCCCACACCTATTGATTTGGACTGACAAAATCACTTACCATCAAATTTCTTCCATCATAATCAAAAAATTATATAATTCATAACTAAAATTCTACCATAAGAGCATAAGGTTGCATCAACATATCTCAAGGAATATTAAACATTTCTTCATCAAAATCAATAAAAAAAATCTAGAAGTCAATATAAAATCAACATTCTTTAGTGAAACCTTGTTTGAGGCACTATGGGACATTCAAACTCAAAATTGAAAATCAATATCACCTAGTGAGGCAATCAAAATAAAAATATTGGAAATCCAACATAAAACTCCCATAGTGAAACCTTATTTGAGGCACTATGGGACAATAAAAATCAAATTTCAAATGGTTAAAAATCCATGTCCCTTAGTAAAAACCTCTTTGAGGAACTATTAGATTAAAATTAGAATCAAAACCATGTAGATACTCTCAAATTCATGGAATGTGAGATTGTTGGGCCCAATCTCCCTTCACATCATGATCATATCCTATTTTTAATTCCTTCACATAATCAGTAAACATCCTCCATCCAATATATCTTCTATTTCAACATGATTGGCAACACCCTCTTTCATAAGGGCTATGAGGACATTGTGATCAATTTGAAAGAATCCAATCTAGAATTCAATGAAGTTCATGATGACATATCTGGAATGTGTATCTAAAGATCACAAAGGGTCAACATTATGAATCTCATAATCCTCCATTGAGTTTATATGCTAAAAAAAATCAAAATTAAAATATAAAAATCAAAAGATAAATAATTCATCCAATGTTGAAAAACATGCTTATGGTACCTTGGACAAGTACCATGATGAAAACTAGGTTTCTGGTGTCATATGTAAATAATCTATTGTTTGCAAGTACATCAACACTTGGGGGTAACCCCATCCAATACATATTAAACCATTAAAGTCCTTGACCATCCCATTTGAACCATCTGTATCATATCCAAATCCTTATCTATGTCTAACCATCCTTATCCAAAAAAATCTTATCATAACCATCTTTCCTCCCTCTTAATTTTTCAAAGGAAGCAGGAATAGTCTTGAGCCATGTTTCGGAGAGCATATTGGCATGTCGTCTAAACCACACTTTGACAACTAGATGCTTGGATCCCATGTGATGTAGTCATTGGAGATCCCTCATTTTCATCCCTTATCAGCCAACATCCTGAATCTCTTATATTTGTCCTTCATCTATTATCATATTCCATCCCAATGCTACAATAGGTTTTCCATTTACTAGTGAGCCCTTCTATATATTTATTCCAAAAATTCAAAAACATCATAAAATCAGAAAAATTCTAAAAATAAAAAAAGACTACAAAGATCTAAGAGAGATAAAAAGCCATAAAATCTAAAAATATTTGTCTTATCCTCAATCTAGTCAATAATCCTTGAGTAATCCTTGATCCAATCATTCTAGTTTTTTAGGATATTTCATTCCTACATCCACCCTACTTGGGGAAAAGTCATCAATTGAAAATCATAGCTTTCACCATGTTTGGGATAATTCATAGCGTATAAATTATTTTAGGATATTTTTTCCAATTAGTCCTCTTGCATATATCCTTTCTTGGGGTCACCATCTAATTATCAATATTATCGAGCCTTCATATGTGGATATTAAATTAATTAACAACAAGATGTTTTATGTTGCTTTTATTAGTTTGTGTGTTTAATTTTCTACTTATTTGTTTGATTTTCCTATTGTGTCTTGACTTAGTTTATATGCATTTGTGTAGTATCATCATGGTTTTTTAATAGCATGGTTCCTCTAGTCATGCACTTGTACTTGGACCATCCATCAACATGCAACAATAATGTCATCTTTATTTTTCCATATCATGGTGCATTTTTGTCTTTTATCTATTGGACTGGGGTTTAGTCCTTATGTATATTGTGTTTTGGTCATTATGATGTTTTATATCATGGTGCATATTGTCATGTGCTACATCAAACATAGATTTATTTAGGCTTATACATAATATCATGCTAGAATGGTAGTTTATCTCCTTATAAAATCATTTCTTTTCAAATCAAATAATCTCTTCCACTTTCAATCTTTGTCAATCATCATATATTCATCTTCATCATTCCTCATCATATTATTCCCATTATTTAGGAGAACTACATCAGTCTAAGGTCTAATTGGACTATGTAGGAAATACTCACGAACATGAAGTTTTTGAGGTTAGCTCAAGCACCATTCTTGTTCTTTACCTTTATTTCCATCTTCCATTTCTTCTAACTAATAATCATCATCACAACCCGCATGTTGATTTTGATCCCAAAAGTCAAAATGTCAACCCCTATAGGTGAAACATCGAGTGTCACATTTTAATAACATTATTCATAGCTTTGTCATGTTTTAATAGCCTTTAAAAAGTCTTCATAAAGGCTTATTAGCATTGTTTAAGGTTTATTTGGAAAAATTAAGGTTTAGTCTTGTTATGGTCTTGTAGTGGTGCAGCCATGTCATGGAGTGATGAAACTTGGTCAAGTGATGCCATACATCCTTAGGTGTCCTTAAAGGTAATTTCATGCCTTAATTAACTTATAAAAAAAATTCATGCATGTTTGGAAAATTTAAGGTTCTTTTGTGCACATTAAGGTAGTGTTTTATAAGGAAAAAGATGATTTTTGCTAACTTTCATGTATGCCAAAGATTTCAAATGTCAAAAATCTGTTAAACACTCTTTCCAAGGAAATTGAAGTAGTTACATAACTTCCACACTTGTCATCAAGTCAGATAAAAGTCAAAATCTTGATTTTTAATGCTTAAGAGGTAGTTTTCACTCGTATGGACTTGTGAACTCATTTTCAGAAGAAAACATTGTAGAGGTGTCCTTTGGGATTTTAAAGGTCATATTACAGATTTGGATCAAGTTTTAATTCTTAAAATTGAAAATAACTCTCTCTTTCCTCTATCATTCCCTTCATAAGCTCATGAAAGCCATTTTTAGGTTACAGGTAGAGTTGGAGGATAAGATTTTGACTAAAGTTGGGGAACCCTATGATATTCCAATTAGTGGCATTGATCATTTCATTGAGATCCATATCTTTATGAATAATTGATAAGGAAATAAGGTGTTTTTTTTAGAATTAAAACCCATTGTCTTACTTTTTGGGTAGCATAGTTGTAGGTGTGAATTAGTAGAGGTAAGGTGAAAAATTTAGAGGTTCATCAGAGGTATACACAACCCCTACATCATTCTCCATCACCATCCCATATATGTAATGGTCAAGCAAAGAAGTTACTCTTCTGTATAATATGCAAGTGAATATCAGTGTTTCTCCATTGCTTCAATATTTCCATAGGGTTCATATGCATCCAAATGATTTTGAACATGTTTTTACATATTTTTAATTTATCCAAGGTCCCCCAATCATCTAAATACTATCTGTACTAAGTTTTAAATGTCATTGTGCTTCTAGCTTAAGCACTATGCATATATGACCACCTATGTAACAATGTTTGAAAAGTCTTATTTTACCTTGTTAGGATTGTTTGAGGTCCTTTAATTCACAAATAAAAATTAAAAATGATCTTAGAATTTAGAAAAGGTCAAAACAGACCTCACAAAAGGCACTCTCCAATATGGCTAAACAAACTCATTTCACCCATTGTAGACTTGGAGGTGAATGCTCATAAATTTAACCATGTTGAAGGTATTTTGGTAATATTAAGGTGTAACTAGACTCATTGACTCTCATTTGGAACTGACCAAATCTTTTAAATCATCAAGAACATGAATGAGCACTATGATTCCAACTCTTGTACACCAAACCTTGCTTATGAGATGACTGATGCACAAACCTATATGGATCAAATGGATAATTTAAAGTGGCATAATGTTTGAAAATAGATCCACATGTTTATGGATAGGGTGATAAGAATTAAACAATAATTTTATGTAGTTTGCAGATGTTAAAAGACTTAAAGAGGTTGTCTTTGTAACTTATGCAAGTAGAAGGTAGACCTATATGTCCTAGATCTGTAGGTCTTCATTTTGGACTAAAAGCCAATTATCCTCAAAGTAAGAATAGGGTCAAGGTAGGAAACATGAATTTAATGAAAGAATAGGAAAGGACACAAACCTTTTAAATCACTCAAACTATTTACAAGTTAAGAGATGGTCAAAAGGACTAAGTTCACAAGCCTAATGCTTCCATATAGGTCTGTGTATGAAAGCAAGAGAGCATGGGTTTATCCATAAAAAGGGTTATTAGACTTTATATTATAGTTAAATAAACTCCTATGAAGTTGGAAAATTCTCAAAGTGCCATGATAGAGTTAAGAAAAACAACTTGTAAGCCTCATGCTCAATCTTTGCTCCAATAGTCACCTACAACCATGCCTTAGAAGGTATACTATCATGGGTGCATATAGTGAAGATGTAGTGCCTTGACAAAATTGAATAGGGTCTGTCAAAGTTTGTGAACCCTTAGTAGGGTGGTTGTCATATCCAATGATTTTTAAGGTTCTAAACTCTTTAAGACATAGTTAAGACCTTAAGAATTGGCATATATAGTCAGACTTAGAGAGAAGTGATAAGGGTATTATATATTTTGAAGTCATGGTGACTCAAGAGTGAAAATTGAAATGGTTCCAAACTCCCAATAATATGATAGAGTTATTAAGATGTCAAATAATTATAATGGAGTCCTAAAACCCTCAAGTGCAGTCATATCACTTCAATAACCATATACAAGTCTACTAGGTAATGCAAGTTGGTCCCAAGCCTAAAGAGAAGACAGGGCACATATAAGAGAGCATTTAAATCTAGCTTGAGTGATCAAGCAAGCTAGGAGGTCATTGGATATTTAATAAACCATAAAGGAGGTTCAAAGGGATGACTAAATAAAGCTCTTTAAACCCTACATAAATAGTCATGAAAGACATAGGCCTACCTACCTTGAAGGTGGCATTTGGTTAAAAAATATAGAAAATTAAGGATGAGTAAACTCATTTGAGGGTGAATTCATGACCCTATAAGATTAACAATAGAATGGATGGAAATTTTAAGAGGTATGTTCAAGCCTATTAAACTTAAGACCATATATATAACCATGTGTGTGAAAAATTTGGTGAAGAAAGTTGTTTGATAAGGGTGAAATGAGGACATAAGCCCCTGATAAAGAATTGATATCCATGTAGGACCTCAAAGAAACATTTTATAATATTTTAAGCCTTTCAACATTGAATAAAGGAGGTAGATGTAGTGGTTAGGATCTTTTGCTTTATTTTGCTTATAAACCATAGGCTTGAGTGAATGAAGTTGTAAGAGACCTAATAGAGGAATATGGTGAATATGACCATTGGAATAGGTTAGGGTGAGTATTTTAGACCTTACCAGGTCATTGGAATCTTAATAAAAATTCAAAATAGCTCTCTTAAACCTTATCTCTCATTAGACATCACAAACACATAGTCTGTGAGCTCAAGGGTCTATTACACATGCTCATATATCCCATGAAAGGATGCATGTGGCCCAATATATTGGGAATAATATTAAACCCCTATGCACTCATTAGTCATGGCATTTGCATGTTTAACCAGTGCCTGTCCTTTATGAATCTTCGTTAAGACTTTAAGGCACTCACAAGATGTCTAAACAAACTAGTTTTAACCCAATGAGAGAGAAGATGGTCTTTATGCATCCAAATGAATTGAAAAATCCTTAAAATAATATGGATGATGTCAAAAACTCCATTTAACACCTCCCCATGCCATTGGTTGGTACTTACAAGGTACATGCATATAGAAAAGGACCAAAGAAGGTTATTTCAAGTTACTTGAGATGTCTGTACAAGGTATCAAGAGATCAAAATTGACATGGAGGATCCTTAGGAGGTCATGAAATTTAATCACATGTTTTTTTATTTTTCACACTTGTGGGAATATAATGGAGATAAAATTTAGTCTCTAGGTAAGGAGGCCTAATTGAGACCTAGTTAGGAGAGAGAAAGGTATAAAAAGGTACTTCCACTCAAAGTCTGGACATGAAATTTGACATGAAAATGTAAGGGGATATTGGGTCCTCAAATATGTGTTTATTTTCCTAATAAACTCCATACATTATTTTACAAAAGGAGGTTTACATGTTTTCAAGATTATAAGGAATGAGGCTAAATGAGACCTTTTGGTGCAAAATGAATTCTTGAGGGTAGTTTGAGGCCTCTAAATGAGTTTTTTTAGGTATGATATTATGTTAATAGTCCATTCATGGAGAGTAAAAAAAACTATATAATATGAATCCAAGTTTTAACAATGTAAGCAAGATTGGCCTAGTGAAATGAAGAGACTTCTAAACACCTAGCAAGAGAATGAAGTGATGTGTCAAAGGGAACCTTTATAGATCAATTTAAAGGTGTCAAGAGTAGATAAAATATGTAAATCAACATGACCTAACAATCAATAAGGCCACTTGTCATTCTATAAGCCAAGTTAAAGCGTTGTTTTGGAGAGCTAGGTAAGGTATCAAGCAAAGTTTGAAACTTTCATGCCACTTTGATCAGAAGAGCATCTTCAAAATACTAATACTTATCTTTAAAGACATGATGTGGAAGTTTTATAACTCTCTTATTTTTTAACTCATGAAACACTTGTCATATCTCTCTCTTACGCCCTTCTCCTTCTTTGACATTTCTCTATATATTAAGCCTTAATTGGCTAAGATTGTATCTTCAACATGGGTGTGGTGAATCCCTTCTCACTTATAGCCTTTGATAAATGATAAAAATTTACTTTTACCTTCTTCATGGATTGGTTTCAATATGCATACTTGACTAGTTAATTATGTTGAGTGAAAGTCTTGCTTCCTTGGCATGATTGTCCTTATTTAGCATTCATGTTCAATTTGGAATCCTTTTTACAGGGATACTAAAGTGTTAAAGTAAGGTATAATTATTTAGTGACTATTATTTTCAATAGTTTCATGTCATGACCTCTTGACTAGTCTTCCTAGCTCAAGCACTCTTCACAACCTTCATGAGAAACATTGATTTAGGGAAGCAGATTTGGATTAGTGTCATGTGTAGGTTAGTCTTTTATTTGAAGTGTAATTACAGCTGGTTGATAGTGTTAAAATTGTATTTGGTGCATCACCTCCATTATAGTAGGCTTCTCTCCCTTTTCCTAGAAAATAGTAGATTAGTGTTTTAACCTAAGTGATTCATCAAGGGGAGATAGCCCTTTAACCTAGATATTTACCTCTCCAATAGGGTACCCACAAATTTTAGGTGTTTCTATGTTACATCAAATTTAGAAGGATTGAACTACCTTCTAAAGGGTGAAAATTTGATTGATAACACCACATGTGCAGACATCCATACTTCATTCTTTGAAATGTGTTATATTTACCTCAGTTGAAAAGAAACTTATTGTCTCTTATGTTATTTGACATTAAATTTACTCCATTATATTGGATGATGGATAGGTTAAAGCCACAATAAAATTTAATAACATAATTATTATAATTGGATAGTGTGAAGGCAAATTACTAAGAATCAAGGGTAAGCACTCAGTGCCAAGAAATTTTGCTTGTCTTGTTAAAGAAGAAATACCAACAAGTATTCTTTGGCATGCCAGATTTGGGGACACACACTATGATAACATTAAAACTACACAAAAAATGGGGTTTTAGGGCTCTATTTACTACCTAAAAACATCAAAAAGTGTGAAGATTGTATATTGGATAAACACAAAAGAGAATCATTTCAAAATTCAAAGTGGAAGGCCGACAAGAAATTATAGCTGGTTCATTCTAATATTTTTTCACTTCTCCATGTGCTCTATCAAATATTATCCTATTATTTCCTAATTTAATCACATAATTCTTCAATAATTATAACATCATTCTCCAATCATTTTTTTCATCACTATGGGGCATCTTTGAGTACCTAGTTTTTTTAATAGTTTCTTCATTCCTTGAAAAATCATTATATCATCACACTTACATTTGTGTCAAGTTATTATCTTCATATAAATCATCCTTAATACATGAAATAGGTCAAATCCTCGATATATAATTTAAAAATAAATCAGTTAATCAATTATCCCTACTTAAGGCAATTCAATCATTCAATATTTCACCCAAGCTCATAGCTTTCACTCTATTTGGGGAAAGTCAAAGTGTGCCACTTATCTTGAGATGTATTCTTGCCAAATTTTCAATTCTTATGGAAATTAAAGACCAAATTTTTTTCCTGTGTTCATGCTAATTGGTGAAATTCAAGTGTCTCATTTATCTTGAGATGTATCCTTCCCAAAATGAACTACTTGGGGCAAGTCAAGCCCATAACTTTTTCTGGATATTTTTCCCACATCCTTGTCAGGTAAAATAAAATTATGTAGTTTATCATAGGATTTATCATTTCCCAATCCACTTTTCTTATGGAAAATCAATCATTCATCATTAGAAACTCAAGTGTGTAAACATTATATCAAGTCGATTAATTTTATCCATGGGTTAATTTCATTTATTTTCATCACATCCTTTATTACCCATCCATTGATTATTTTATTCTAGATACTTTATCTCTTTTTCAAGATCCCATCTGTGTCCTTCATTCCCACATGTCCTCTTGAGGGGTCATAATTCATCACATTCTTTCATCATCATCGTCTAGTTATTTATCCACCTTTTTTTCCCTCTTCTTATTTCTTTGAAAATACATTGATTTACTCATCGTGTCTCACAATGCCTTCTCAAAGAGGGGAAATATGTAAACACCTAAAATTAGACATTTTGTGTCAATTTTAATTATCTACTAACGTCACCTCAAATCATCTAATCAATTCTTATCTTCATACTAACGTTCTTAGTCTGTCACTATTCCTCCATGATCAGTTAGTCATTTCTTCCATTATGACATCTTATCCAAAAAAAATCACATCAATTCCCATTTTTAATTAAACTTTTTAAATTAGCCTAATCTTCTTCTAATATAAAATTCCATAGCTTTTGGAAATTCCTAGTTTTCTCAATCCATTAAATCCTAATTTACTCATCACACAAAAAAATTCCAATTAAAAAATCATAAAATCCTCCTCTTTCCCAAGGAAAATTAAATGAAATTTGGATAGTATGAAAGGAAGTTTTATTTAACTCCAAGGAATGGGGAACAATCTCTTACATGTCCTCCCACACTCCATCCTTTCTGTTCCACACTTTATCACTTAGCATTAAATTACCAAATCCCCTTTGAGCACTCATTATCAACCACACATTTTGATTTGAGGTTGATGATCCAAATTCAAAAGGGAAATATATAAATAGAAGGGGCCAACCTCTCCTTCAACAAGTTTTTTTGTTCTAAACTTATGTTGTTAAATATTGAAGAGAACTTCAACTATTTATTCTAAGTGTTCATCCAATTATGCATAGTACAATGGGAGATGCCATCCAAGTGACTTTCATACATTACCAAAGAATTTAACCACTACATCCAGGCTCATCTAAACTTGAATTATATCTATAAGGAGACATCCAGGAGGAAGGTACAATCATTTGATTTTGTCTTTTACTTATTTTTTATCACTTCTTACACCTTGCCCAATCTGAGGACATGCACCTAGGATGTTAGTTTTGTATTTTTTGGTTTGATTTTCATGCTCAAAAGACACTAATCTCCTTCATAATCATGTGGTTCACACTATTAGCCAAACTTTGGTCTCTATAGTGAGATTTGATTTTGAGAGAAAATGTGTCTTCATTTCTCCATCAATGTGAGTGGTAGTGAATCCTTTGGGGGGTCTTCAAAGGACTCTCCCATGAATGTGTAGGAGCTAACATTTTATCTCTACCCTTTACAGTTAAATTATAATGGTTGCAAATTTTTTTTTTTAAATTTATTCCCTTAACAACAACAAGATTCACCCACTAGATACAAATTTAAAATTTGGGGCTTGATGAAGGGTAGAAGAAGGCCAACTTTTAATACCTAAATTGAGATTTATATGTGAGATAAAATGTATCATTGTTTATACATTGACATAAGAGTAATATAATCCTTCAGGGAGTCCTCAAAGGACTCACTAATGCAAGTGTAGGAGCTGATAGGTTGTACCTACACCTCACAATTCATCTGTAATGGCTATACAAAGTTTGTTCATTTTTTGCCCTTAAAAGTGATAAGATTCTCTTTGGGGATGTCTTTTGTGGCTGAATTTTTTGAATATAGAGCCTAATAAAGGTAATACAAAGGTTAATCATGCATTTATACACCCATCCATACATTTCCTCATAGATGGTTCATTGATTGGGTATGCAATTCAAAAGATACATGTTCTACTAACCAACTTTTAGTCCCTAAATTGAGATTTGGTTGAAAGAGAAAATGTGTCATCATTTCTCCCCTACATATCTGTAGAGATGATTTGTTGATTGGGTACACGAGTTAAAAGACACATGTTCTACTGACCAATGTTTGGTCCTTAAAGACATATTTTGGCTGTGAAATAAAAAGTGCCACTATTTATCCATCAACATTAGTGTTATAAAATTATATGTTGAGTCCTAATAATACTCAACCATATAATTTTAGGAAATAATGACTCATATTTACCCCTAATGGTTCACCTATAATGATTTCCAAAAGTTTATTCTATTTTTTTGCACTTAAAATGATAAGATTCTATTTGAGGATGCACACATCCACCTGTAAGTTTCAACTTGGGGGCTTGATGGAGGGTATAAAAAGGAAAATATTATTTTTATACACCCATATAGATGTGTCCACAAATACAAATATCTGATTTGGCATGTGAGTCAAAATATACACATTTATTAACTAAATTTTAGTCCCTAAATCAAGATTAACTATGAAAGAAAACATTTTCATGTTTCTCCATCAATTTGAGTGGTAGATAAACCGTTATGGATCATAAACAGACTCACCCATGCAAGTTTAGTATATAAATATTTATCTCTACCCCTCATGGTTTGCTAAAATAGTTGCACAAAGTTCATTCCATTTTTTCCCTTAAGAAATACAAGATTCTCTTTAGGGATATGCCTAATGACCAACAAGTTTCAACTCTAGGGATAGATATAAGGTAAAAAAAATGCCAATATTATTTTTATACACCCAAAAAAACATGCACATAGAGATGATTCATCGATTGAGCATGCATGTTAAAATATACATGTTCTACTTTTGGTCCCTAAAGTGATATTTAGCTACAAGAGAAAAAAAGTTGTTATTTCTCCATTGACATCAGTGGAAAATAATCCTTTGGGGGGTACTCATATGACTCTCTCATGAAATTTTATGAGTTGATGGTTTGTCTCTACCCCTCATTGTTTGTGGCTGCCCAAATTTCATTCCATTTTTTCCCTTAAGAATGACAAGATTCTCTTTAGGGATACACCCAACTACCTAAAAGTTTTGAATTTGGAGCCTAAAATAGGGAAGATAAAAGAAAATATTATATTTATAGGCCCATATATATGTGTTCATATATATGGTTCTTTGATTAGGCACACATGTCAAAATATATGCATTCTACTAACCATCATTTAGTCTCAAAAGTGATCCTTGGCTGCTAGAGAAAATGTGTTTCTATTTCTCCATCAACACTAGTGATAATGAATCCTTTGAGGGATCCTTAGAGGACTCACCCATTCAATTTTAGGAGATAAATTTTGGTATCTATTCCTCATGGTTTATCCGTAATAAATATCTAAAGTTCATTATGTTTTTTCCCTTAAGGAAACACCTATAAATTTTGACTTTGGGGACTGATAAAGGATATAAGAAGTAAAATATTAAATTTATATGCCAATTCAAATGTTTCAATGGATAGGGTTAAAATATTTGGTGCATGACTCAAAATATACACATTCTACTAACCAACTTATGGTCCCTAAAGTAAAATTTGAGTATGAGAGAAAATAGACTACCATTTATCCATTGACACGAGTGGAAAATATTACTCTAGGTGATATTGGAGGGATATACCATGAAAGTGTGGAGCTAATGGTTCATATCTACATCTCAAAATTTGCTTATAATGATTGCCCAAATTTTGTTTTATTTATACCCTTAAGTATGATAAGGTTCACTTTGAAGATGTACTTGACCACCTACAAGTTTAGACTTTGATGCCTGATGAAGGATAAAAAGGATAATATTGCATTTATACATCCATCTAGATGTGTCTTAAGAGATTTTTTGTTTACTGGGAATGTGAGTCAAAAGATACATGTTCTAATGACCAACTTTTGGTCCCTAAAGTGAGATTTGGATGTGAGAGAAAACATTTCCTCATTTATCCATAAATGTGAGTGTCATAGAATCCTCTAAGGGGTCCTTATAATACTCACTCATGAATGTTTTGGAGATGATGGCTTGTCTCTACTGCTCATGGTTCACCTACAATGGCTGCCCAAAGTTCATTCCATTTCTACCCTTAAGAATGACAAGATTCTCTTCAGGGATGCACTTGGATGACTGCAAGTTTTGACTTTAGGGCCTAACAAAGGGTGGAAAAAGGCAAATATTTAAATTATAAACGCATTCAAATATTTTTATAGAGATAGTTAATCATTTGGTTGCACAAGATAATTCAACATTTTATTTTTGTAAAGCATTTAGATATATATTTTATTCTCATAATTGTCCTTGCCAACTCCTCCACCTTGTAATCAAAGCAATGTGGGGCAATCATAGGATATAAATTTATCAAGCTTAAAATTAAAAGGAAAAATTTAGTTTTTAAAAATGCTTATATATATATATATATATATATATATATATATATATATATATATATATATATATATATATATATATATATATATATATATATATATATATATATATATACACACACACACACACACACACACACATATAAATAACCCTAAATTTATCATTTTTAAAATTATAATATACGTAGAATGGTGTTTTTTTAAATTAAATGCATTTTGATATTAGTTGCTTACATTTTGATTTTAATTACCTACATTGTGGTTGTGATTTTTCTATATAATTTTAAATTGTGTTCCAAAGTAGATACTTTATGAATAAATTCAATAAGGATAATTTACAACAACAAAAACATATAATAATGACATATAAAAAGCAAATTTGTATACACAAATTATAATAATGTATGATTCATATACATACGTCAGATATATGTGTATCCAAATTATGCCATAATGACACAAAATGGTCCATATTGGAATACAATCTAGACCATATAGATATAAAAAATGGGCCATGTATGCATATAAATTGATAGTAGAGGTTCCTATAAAATCCTTCAAAAAATGTTAATATAGGGATAACTTACATAAGAAGTGACAAAAGTAAACAATAGATGGTACTTCAAACTAAAATTATTCATTAACAGGGAAAGTAGATATTTTTATGTTAAGAAATGCATACTTATTAAAATCATAATAATCAGTATAAACCATATGATTAATAGATTTAAGCAAACAAAGTATTTACTACACATAGAAAAACATTAAAAGACACATAGGAAAACCATTTTAGAATGGTATATTAATCTCTATCACATCATAACCATATATAAATACAAGTGAACACTATATATATATATAGTTTTACAAAGTGTGTTCCCTTCATATTCCAAGCTTTCATTATGCCCAAAGGAAGGACTCTTTGCATTCTGAAGTCTATTTCTATGATCACAAAGGTTGAGTACATAAAAATAGAGATGCAAAAGATAAAATAGTGTAAGTTGCACACATGTCCATCAATTAAACTCTACAATTTTGGTAGCCCAATTCTACTCCCAACACTTTCCCAGACTTAAACAATTGTCTCATCTAAACCTTGAAAATTTTGATTGAGTTGAGGAGCTGAACTAGAAATAAGAGTTGAAGTTATTTCTCTAGGTGTTCTTTATCAATTTTCACCCTTTGCACACTAATTAACTTCCCTTTTTAAGTTTTCAACTAGGTAAAGTATTGTCCTACCGTCCTCATAGCTTTTTAATAGATTATCTTAATTAGGTGGACAACCTTTGTGGGTTTTCAACCATCTTGGCCCCAATCCTAATGTTTAAGGCCATCATATAGAATTATACAAAAAACCATGAAAACTATAAAATTTGAAGTGCACAGTAACTATTAAGTAGGTGGTGGCATGCTATGAGTTGGCTACATAGAAGGTTATTTTGATGATGGTTATGCTTGAGCTATAGATGAAGCAGTTGGTTTTATAAAATCTATTGGTATAGGTTGTGTTGGTTGTTGGATTGTTGGGTTTGAACTTGTGGTAGTTTTCCTCTATTGGATAACTTCTTGCAGTTATTGTTAAGGGATGAATTGATGCTCAAAAATAAGTTATGTAAAGAAGTGATCAAGATGGGACAAATATTGCTTAAGCATTTTCTAGTTAGTAATCACTTCCTACACTAGAGTTAGCAATGTGAGTAGCGGGACTTGAATCACCATCATATTTTGAATATCCTCATCTTTTGTAATGGTGATGAGTGCGATATAATTTTCCACTTTAACTTGTATGTCTTAGGATAACTCCTTCAACTAATCCACATGTCTTTGAATTTGAATGACATCAAATGAACTATGTAGAATCTCATTTTTATAGTTTTATAGTTTCTGCATGACATTATTCCATGAATCAAGTAACTATTTAAGTGTGATCCATTGATTCATAGGTAGTTGAATGATCTTATGTCATATCTTTGGCTTTTTCCACCCAATCAAACTATGGCTTGGCTTCAAATAATTAATTGGTGAAATGTTGCTTCCAATTCAACATGCCATGTGTGATCTATTTGTCTTGGGGTGTAGTTATATTCATAACTTATTCATATTCTTCCAAGAGCTTATAGATTCCCTTTGTTTCTTATTTGATGTTATGCCTTTGGGCTTAAATTAATAAAAACATGTGCACATCTAGCCAATTTTTTGTTAGCTATGATAATAGGGCTAATAACTAATTTTATTATAACATGACTTGGTCACCTAGGACATGATTGACTAGTGCAGGGCAGTTCTTATCAGTACACTAGAATGCACTATTAAATTGAAGGTGAATATTTTTATTATCCTCTTCTAGTTATAGGACTTCTTGATCCAAGGTCAAAGCCTTATGTGCTATTAATTCTTGAAAATTAATGAGTGGTATCTAAGAAACATCCAAAGATGTTTCATGTGTTATCTTATCTAGATCCATAGATGAGATCATAGTCACTATAGGGCATTTGTGATTTACACCAAAGGAAGATAAAATATTATGCACCATGTGGATGATGTACTAACAAACCATATCCATTAGCTAATTATTTGAGGTTTTGGCTAAAAGGCCTCCTTTTTCCAACATATTAGAGTATCTTTCAAGCCTGAAGGTATGATTAATGTTTCTTGGGTCTCGATAATTTGAACCACCTTAGTGTTTATTGTTGGTTATTATGTCTCAATTTCCTATTATACTGTGCACTCTAATTTTTCCTTTGTTTTTTCTTCTGCCTCAACTGTATATTTGGTTTGTGATTCAGACTTGACCTTAACTTTAGCCTTAGCCTTAGATTTAACATCCACATCAGCCTTTGCCTTGTCCTATTTATTTGCCTTGTGTTTGGCTTTAGATACAACTTTGACTTTAGCTTTCACATCCTTCTCCTTGACCTCTCACTTAGCTTTATTCTTTTGGGTGTGCAAAGTTTTTCTAGCTTTTGCTCCTATTGAGCCCTTGCAAGTACCATTGCCTCATCTTCCTTTTATTACATATCTTACACTTCTTGATTTTTATTTTCTACTTATTCTTCTTTCTTCTTCAACTCTTTTCTTTTTTTCTTCTACTTCCTCAACTTTTTGTATATGTTCCTCCTCTATAGCCTATTATCTTCACTACTCATCTTCCTCGATATCCTTACATTTTTCCTCTTTTTTATTCTTCTTATTTTCTTCCTTCTCTTTCCTTTTAACCTACTTTTATGCCTTTGCTAGATCTTTTTCCTACATAGCTTGTTGTTGTGGTTTAGGATTTAACAAACTATTCTCTTCAGGCTCCTCCATGGGAGTTAGTGAGTCAAGCATTGTAAATGATTGTGAATATTCTAAAGAGGATGATTCCATATCAATACCTCTTTTTGTGGCCATCCTCATTTTATAAGTTGGTGAGGGAGTGATTTTATTCCTTGGATTCTTTAAAGAATATACTTGAGGTTGTTGATGGGATTCTTGTGCTTGATGTGCTCCAATCTCCTCTATTGGGTTTGTAAAAGAAACCATCCTATCTTTTATTATTAGGGATAGTTTGGTTGCAACATGGGTCCTTAGTCTATGCACTAAGGCTAGAGTTTGACTTTCTTATACTGGTAGGTTTGCTTCTTGTGTAGCAGAGGATGTTATATCTAGATTGTCTAAAAACTTTTTATTGAAACCATTTTCAAGTTACTTAGTGACCCATAATATCAAATATAATGGAAGGCGGAGGTTAGGTGATATCAACCCACATATCCTACCTCACCTGATTCTACACCTGATAGGTGTGCACTACCTTCCAAAAAAATAACTATTTTTCTCCTTATTTGTAAACATCATTGTAGATGTCTACAAGAAATGACTATAGAACTTTATGTTCCTCAACTCCTAGACCTATCAGGTCTTAATCACTATATTTGTAACATGTTTATTATCTAGCCATGAATTTGTATGGCATGTCCTCTTTTTAGGTGGTGGTGGTGAATCTCATCATGTTGGTACCTTCCTCTTACCTTTGTTAGCTTGTGATGGATTTGTTATTATTTGTGGTGGTACTTATGGTTGAGCTTGTGCTTGTGTAGGCATGGGTTATTGCACACTTGGAGGTATAGATCATAGAGGTTGTATTGACCTAGCAGTTGAGGATTTATAACATGAAACTTCCACCTGAGCATCTAACATATTTCTAAAAAAGGGTAGCGGAGTTGTGGTTGCTTTGGATAACTCATACACTTTGATTTGAATGCCATTATGAAATTTTTTTATTGATGCATGTTATCTTAGATACTACATAACGTCCTAAGGTACCCTGGTGTGCAAAATGATCATGCCTTGGATATCAAGCCACTATGAATTTAATCTCCCCAACTATTCATATTATTGGCCTATTTTATTCTAAGTAATGTTGGTAAACATAATAGTAGGTAAAAAATCTCCAATTGGGTTAATCAGTCCCTTTGAGGACTTCTATTATATAAAATAAAGGATTAAAACTAAAAATTTATACCTAAATACCTATGATGCATTGGAAAGAACCTTATAAACTTTTCTTATGATTTATGAGGCTATAAACTCAGGAGAATTGAAATCCTTGTGTAGGCATATCATGTAATACACAATGTCCATAATGCCTTTGGTTACCCGCTTTGCATGTTTAGTTGTTTGTCAAAATACCTTGGTGATACATTCAAAAAGAATGTGCATCAAAACATCTTCCACATAATTTATGGGTATTTCATTGCCTATAATTATATATTTTTCTCTCATGTTTGAGTGGATAGGTGGATTCATAGATTTATAAGGTAAAAAGAATTTACCCTGAGCTATAAGCCTGATTGCTCTTTCCATGGTCATATGGTTGATCAATATTATAACATCTTGAGAAATATGAATGGCACCCTCATTATATCTACTCAAAAAATTAAGCATTACCTCATCTAATTACCTAAAATTAGGTATCTTGATAAGTCACTCAACATCATAGCCTCATAGAGGATGTTGAAGCACTAGTGCTCCTACTTGTGTTACTTCTAATTGGTTAGGGCTAAATAGAGTATCTTTTACTAAATTAATAAAATGAAAAGGGTCTAGATCATGATATATGGTTTGCCTAAGTCTAAGGCCAATCCCCATTTTCTTCATTATACATATTGATGAGTGGAATAAATAATTACACATAATCTATGTTTGTTTTCATCAACTAAATTAAATAATCTCATTGATTGATCTAGCACTGGTGATAAATATGTGCGAAAGTAGCTAATTTAGATGTAGATCATAGAGTTATCTTGTTTTCAGTAGTGTGTAATGTCTTTATGTTTTCCATTTCCTTTGTTATATAGTGTTTACCGCCCAAATCCATCTAATCAATGAGTTTAAATGCACCAAGTTGGTTTCACATGAGTTTGACTCTAGAATTAATGTCAACCAATTATTTTTTGATATGATAGTTACCATTATACATCTAAAACCCTTGATCAATTTTGACATGTATCTAATGTGATGTGACATATTTTCATCTACCCACTTTCTTTTATTGAACATCTTATCATCCTGTCATTCGATCTACTTTGGGAAAGATGCAATCTCCCAAGTCCATTATCATTAATAGTTTTGAATGACCACTAACCATCCTTTCTAATTACATGTCTTTTCAACACCTCATTCATTAAATTAATTGATGAACCTTGTCTACCCATTGTTAGTTGTCTTTCCTTTAGGCTAAATCTATATATAGATCACACTTTATGATTTTGACTAACCAAGCTTTGTTCTGATGTGTTGTGACACAAATATCACATTATATAATGGAAAAAATAACATTAAACAAAAATCATAACTACATATCTCTACTTAGCACCTTCTCTCTTTATCAATCATGAATGATAGAGATTAGTGATGGTAAGGCTTAAGCCTACAACCATTTATGTGTCCTCATAGATTGATTCCATGAAGATATTTTAAAATAATTGTTCCCTTCTTTGAAACATCATGAATGATATAGGGTCCCTTCTATCTGATGCACATCTTGTCTCAAAATTCTTTAAATATACTATCATATAGTAATATTAATTTCTCTAGATAAAATTCCTTAGATCGCAAGTTATAATCATGCCATGTTTTCTAACTCAACTTGTTAATTTTTTGTGTCCATTAGGCTCTTTACCTATTTTCCTCTATTTTGATCAAATCCATTAACCATGTATGCAAGTAATCTCTATCCCAAAGTCTCATTATCATAGCAATGTGCAAGCTAAGAACTATATATTTCATGGGAAGGATTGCCTCAAGTCTATAGACTAACTGAAATGGAGTAAATCATGTCAAAAACTTGTAATTTTTTCCTATATATCCTGATAATTACAAGAATTATATCTTCCCAATCATATTTTTAAAAATTAAATATCCTTGTTAACATTTTACCCAAATATTTATTTGAAGCTTCAGCTTGATTATTTTTTAATAGATGATTCACAATGCTTTTATGGTGTGATATCATAAATTCTTCTATGAGATTATCAATTGTATTATTTAAGAAGAATGTTTATCAATCACTTACCAATTTTATTGAACACCCAAACAATGTAATGATATATTCATATAAAAACTTGGTTGCATATTTCACACTGCAACTTGGTGTCACAACAGCTTCCACCAATTTTATAAAGCAATCAGTCATAATCATGATATACCTGGCATGACTGTGCTTACTCAAAGGGTTTATAGGCCCTAAAAAATTAATACCTCACTATTCAAAATGTTTTTTTGTAAACCTTGGGTTCAATGGTATCTCATCCCTTTAGTTAGGTTTGTCGATTCTTTAACAAACATCATAGTGTTTTTCAACTTGATGTTCATCTTGGAATAAAGTAGGAAACCATAGACCACTTTATAAGATCTTTGCAGTAAATTCACCTATGAAATTACCACCTATGATTACTTGGTGTACTTTTTCAATTATTTGAGGTCACTCATCTAAATCCACTCTATGTAATACCTCATATTTACCCATATTATACAAAAATCCATTGATAACAAAATAAGTTATATCTCATGTAATCAAGTGTTTTTTATCTCACTCAACATAATGCATAGGAAAAATTTCATATTCTATAAATTTGGCTATGCTATCCATGTTTTCAAGTATCACTATGACTCTGAATAGATGTGCATCTAGTGATTCATCTTATAACTCTTCAGGTTCTTCTCCATTTCCTATCCTGCTCAAATGGTTAGGTCAAATCATCCAAGTTTAACATTGATTCTAAATTGAAATTCTTGGAACAACATTAGCCACCTAGAGATCCTTCCACCTAACATCAGTTTGTTAACCAGTATCACAAGCCCTGATGGTCAATAAAAAATTCAAAGGTTATTATGAGAAGATAATGTTTGAACTTTTATAGTGTGAATAACATTACTAGTGCTACTTGTTCTATCGTAGTATAATTTTATCTGTAACTGACATCTTTTTGTTGTAAAATGTATAGGATGGTCTAGGCCATTATCTCCTAGTTGTGCTAACACAACTCCCACCATAATGATTTAAGCATCCATTTGAACATGAAATAGATTATTCTAGTATATAAAAACTTTAATGGGGGTTAAAATTGACCCTTGATTTAGATCAACAATTTTTGATTGGAAATCTTGGGTCTATTCAAACCTCGTATCCTTATGCAACAGTTTCTCTAAGGCCATATCAATAGTTGCATACCCTTTTATAAACATTTTATAATACCCTATATGTCCCAAAATGTTTTTTATTATGTTTAACTATTTAGAGGTGGAATACCCACTTTGACTATGATTTTGGATTGATCCACAAAAATTCCATCACTATAAACCACATGGCTTAACAGAACACCACATAGTGTGAATAACAAGCATTTTTTCAAGTTTAATGCAATGCACATAGATCTATACATTATAGCATTAACCATAGCTTGGACACATGGTATTTGAACATGGAAAATATATCCCAAACATCTATATAAACTTATATAAAGTCATGAAAACAATCCTTGAAAGCAGTTACTATAGCCTTAGAAAATATCGAATCATTCTTTAGACCAAATGACATTACCTTATACATAAAATATCCCCATTCCATCACAAAAATTGTCTTGGATTGATTATAATATGTGATTGGAATTATGATAACTACTAAATCCATATGTAAAATAATGTACTTCATGTCCTACAACTGATTCTAGAAACTCATAGATGAAAGGTATCAAAAATAGGTCATTAATCTCACTTATTATTTTAGGCTATACAACCATAAGACTTATCCAATCTAAATTTTCAATTAGATAGATAATACCTAATTCTTACATGTGATATATCTCAAATTTTACATTCATTTTCATGTTGGGACTCGATCTATATGGGTGCTTTTTAATAGGTCATGTGCACTCTTTAAGTTCAATGTGCATCTAGCCCAATGATGGATCTACCTCTTTCACCTTTGTGAATTAAGTGGGAAAAACATCTTGGTAGTCTTTCAATAACTATAATCCATCTAAAATCTCATTATGAGTTTAATAATCTCCCAAAGTTTCAAGCTTTATCATTGCTTATGTCCTAATATTATCAACAATTTTCTTTAGGGGTTCTTGATATATCTTATTAGATGCACTCAGAATGGATTCTTGCAAAGTTATATGTCCTTCCTATTTTAAAATATTAAAATTTTGTAGCTTTTATTCCTCAGGTTTTTTCTACACTTTCACCTTTTGTGGCTTAGATTCTCATTTTGGTTTGAAAAATCCATTCAAGTCCAAATCCTCATCACTATCACTAGACTCTATCATCTCATTTTGAATCATATAAAATTTTATATAAGAAACTATTCCTTATTTTTACTAACCTTATAGTTTTATAGAGTTGAATTTAAATTTCAAGTTGCTTATTTATGTGATGAGGAGTTTGTCAAAGAACTAAGATCTTTCACTCACCCATGACATATAAAAATCTTGACTTTTTACAAAGCAGTATGTACTATAGGATTTTCATTTTCGAGCACACACACTTGGATAAATTATTGTTGAACTTGTGCCCAATGCTTATTTTATCACTTGCACTTTTGATGCATATACAAAGTAGTTGGGAGTGTTTCCAAAGTGTGAATGAAAACATGCACCCAATATTTAGGTTTGATGTTTTGCATATAACATACATTTATGCACTAATGTATGTACAACTTTGGACATTGTCATTATTGGAAAAATGGACAATTTACTATAACAATAATTAGTATATGAAATTATGATTATATAAATTCATATGATTCATACCATGATATATGAGTTTTTATATGAACTACCTACCATGTCACAATAGTTCCCTTTAATTCATAGTTGAGTGTGTTGACTCTCTAATCCCCATTAGGTACATGTTGCCCCAACCAAAATATAAACTGATTGAGATCCTCAATTGTAAAATATTATGGCAGTTGATGTTTAATAACAAAAACCATTCATAGTGGGTGTACCTCATGATCCCCTTGAACCCAATGCAGCGTATGCATATCTGAGTCACCACTTATTTAACATATTGCTTACCAAGGTAAGACAACTTTTGGAGTAGGATATATATATAATAATAATAATAATAATAATAATAATAACACCTATGTTATACAAATATTCTATCTCTGATTTAGTTGGATATCGCATAGATGGTGACCTACATTCTTTGACCTAAAACTAAATTATTGGTGATTTTGCTATAATTATATTATACATGGGTTATTTAGTTGATTGTAATTATTTTTGATGCTTTGTATATGTCTTAACCAAATAACATTCACCAGCTAACTGGACATTCTATTTTCTATCTACATTGACCTGAACCAACTATTGTACTCATAAACAAAAGGTGACTATGTAACAACCCCTCAAATTGTACTTAAAATAATGTAGTAATTTTAAAAAAAAAACTAAATACTTTACATTCATTCCATATAAACATACTTAACAACTTATCCAAATAATAACTTAGAAAAATAACAATTCCAAATTCAAATACCAAAATGTAATATAACTTATTACAAATATAAGGAAAGTAAATACATTATGGCTCAACCATGACTGGTCTAATAATACAAAAACTATTGTTTAAGTATTTTACAATTATATTTCCTTCAAGCATTCAAATTAATACAAGAAATAGATACCATGCCCTCTGGAGCTCGAGTTGAACCAACTCATGTATCTCTAACAATCTCAAGTGTGGTCTCTAGGTAAGTAATAATGTTTTGGGGAGGGAGAGCATCATTCAAGCATTTTTCCACACCAACCACGGACCAATGATCTACCACACTAATCCCATCATGGAATGGCCTTCCTTTTAAAGATGGGTAGATAGGGATGGTGCAGGAAATCAAAGAATAAGTAAGTGCCCAATTGTGTATGATTTTTGAAACTAAACATGCAGTGTATCATAGAAAACCCATTCTATTGCAAAATATCACATTGACATATAAATCATACATACCATAAGATAATGTCTCACTATACATTATTTAACCATAAGATTCATACTAATTATATCCTCCTAGAAAATATATCACATCACATGCTAAATATAGGAGTAAGCAAAGTGTATATTTATTCCATCAATGCATGAATGAATCTTATATTATTATCTATCCCAAACCATAAATAATACCTATAGTTTATACCACCTGGGTAAGATGTACATTTAACTATAGATTTAAACTAAAAAATAAATTCCATAAAACTAGACTCCATGATAACCCATATTATTATGGTATAATGTTCTAAGACATAACAACCAGTTTTCCAACAATCAGTCATATAAAGTAGTCATAAATATATAGAATCATAAGCTTTTATTCAATCAAGTATATATAACAAATTAAGTCATACAAACACATAAAAGTCTAACCTAACATTCATTTACACTTTCAAGGTTGTGTAGACACATACATGATGTCCTACTAACTGTTATAAAATTTATTGTTCAAGTAATACCAAGCACATACATTTATTTAGTCAACATGAGAGTCTAGACATATAGCTATAGTATGTACCATCTGACATATACATTTAAGCTAAAGTATCCTATGATATCCCATATTATCATAGCTTATTGAGTATGAGCACCCTAATCAAATATAAATAAATAATCTTACACTAAAAATTATTAAATAATCAAGTATAGGATTATACCATCTTGGCATACCCTAGATTATATTACACAATAATAATCAAATTAAAATATAATCTCTAGGCACATATCACCATGCACTATTTTATTCTAGAAATGTCTAATCATTTGCACATAAAATACTCTCACAAACTATAATGCACACAAGTTTTTATCTTTACATGACATTACAAAATTTAATCTTGTTGACATGTTTGCATAACACTACTATGTTATAGATATACTATTTGTCTCTACTAATATTCTAAGCAAATTTATAGTAGAGATTTAGATCATATAATTATATCACCAAGGATATAGTATTAATCAAATAGAAAGATAATGACATTCTCATAGAAATGTCTATCTTTACTATAGTTCGCATAAATATAAAGCGATATTCTAAAAATTATAAAACTCTATTCAACCCTCTAAACTTCATATACATATATGTATATATATTTCCAAGTGAGGTCATCATATGACAATGGTTTATAAAGATAAATAGTCATATCTCAATATAATGTTTGACAAAATCTCATCAATTAATCTAGCACAAATTAGAGGATCAAAATAAGCATGTTAAAAGTCATTCTCGACATCATCATCATCATAATGACAACACAACAGAGTCTAGAGTGGATTATCTTCATTGATGGTCTTGATCATGATATAACAACATATATAATAGAGATCTCTGAACAACTCAAGGCAATTATAATTAGAAGGTGTAGATATGATGGTTGGCCTCAACATTCAAGGCATATATTAATTTCAAAATTCTTAATTTATATGATTGAGTCCAATATACCATAAGGAAGCTATGAGTATTACATTCTACTAGTGGACACATGCTTTATATTTGTTAAAAGTGGGTAAATACGGTGCTAAAAATGATTGTGTAAGAAGTTCCCTCTTATAAATTCCCTTCTTTAATGTGCAAGTCAAAACTAAGAGATACAAAAAATTATAATAAAATGCTAATTAACACAAGTTGGATGATGTTGGCATGTGTTTAAGAAAGTTCCAAAAGAAAATTCAATCCTTTATGTTTTCCAAAAAATATCTTATAATATATATATGCATGCATGTACTGTAATTGAATAATAAAACTCATTTATTTTATTATTTCTTTCAAGTGGTTAAAGTTTGGTAACAGTTTGGTAGGGGAGGGAATGTAAATTAAGAAAGTTGCATTTTATTTTGATGTTGATCCATCTTGGAGTTGATTCCCTCATTATGTCTAGCAAGATGTTAAAGTTTACTAAGTAGAGTATATAAAGTATTTAAACATTGATTTCAGATACAAATCACTTTAGTATTCTACTCGTATGGCAATCCTTTTAAGGATCCCATGATAACCATGTTCATTATTGAAATACAACTTGATTTGAAACCATAATATGGAAATCCAAGGTAGAAATAAAGTTCCACCAAACATTCAATCTTGCACTAAGGAAGAAATATATTTTTCCTATAGAATCATTATGCTATCCACATATATAATTAGATTCAATCTATTATCTTAAATGCTACCCGAATAGGTAATATTCGATACTTTAAATTGAAGCTTGTATAATTTATAAGCATAGATAATAAAAATGCCACCTAGCTGCTTGTAATTAAATAAGGACACTAGTATATGATGCTCCTATAGCTCATTAGAGTTTTTATTTTGATTTCTTAATATAAGATAGATTTTTATTTTATAAAGTGTAGCCCATATGCAGCCAACAATTCAAAACATAGATCGATTTAATAACAATAAAAATCATGCTTGCCAATAATAAAAGGTAGAATTCTCTTATTAAATTTAAATGTAGTCTGGTATCTAAGATGCTTTGTTGTTCATAAAATCTCTTCTAGTATAAAAGATAAGATGTAGTCACCTAATAAAGTGCTACAAACAAAAAAAGTATTCATCCTTAAGTAAGACATAGACTACTAGGTAATACACAATCACAAAGAATGGAAACTTAACACACCCAATAAAAATCCATCTTAATTTTATCTAATCACAATGCTTTTTCTAGTAAAAACTAGATAATATGCCTTCATAATTATGATCTTATAAATTACTAAAATTATGATTTGGCTTAGGAAATATTTACTGTCAATTTTTCTTGGTTTCTATATTGAATTTGATGTCTAATAAAATTTGGGTTGTGTATGTATTCATTATAGAAAATATAAAATCATAACCATATAACACACAAGAATGTAAATTATAGAACCAACCTTGAAAAATAATTACTTGTATGAACAATATGCCTCTCTTTTTGCTTTTCCAAAATCTTCTCTAAAAAATCCTCTGCTTCTCTCTCTCTCTCTCTCTCTCTCTCTCTCTCTCTCTCTCTCTCTCTCTCTCTCTCTCTCTCTCTCTCTCTCTCTCTCTCTCTCCTTATTTAATTTCCTAAGCCTTCATTTATAAAACTCATGTCCTCTACATCTGACATGCCCCTTCTTTGCATGATACTTCTCAAAGCCCCTTCCATGCATTGCATTTTACTCTCCTTTAAATTCACTAATAGTAGTTATCTTTTCCTAACAAACCATACTCTTACCGTAATTCAACTTCCATAATTAATATTTAAAATATCTTAATTTGTTTATTTAAATCACTACACCTTATTTCCCATGTTATCTCAACATAAGGTTAAGTTGACCAATTAAATAATGATATCTATTTTCTAACTTCTATGTAATTTCATGCATGATTTGAAAAGACTTAAGTTTAGTTTTTCTTAACTCAAGGTTAGCATATTAAGATAACTCGAGCTCTTAAAAGTAGATAATTGTTTATTTATCTAATTGTTTCCAATAATAAGATAACTGTATAATTGATTACTATTCATAGATAAAAATTAAATATCTATTTTCCTATTTTATTCTTGAAAATTTAGACAATTATAAGTAAAAAAAAACTTATGTAATCAAGAACTAAATCTACATACAACTATAATCACAAATAATATTTTCTTAACTATGCACTAACATTTAAAACATGTTATGCATATAAAATTTTAAATCTAATGTGCATGTTTGTAGGGTTACTAAAAATTATTCTATCATCCCCCAATTGTCCCATCTAGTCCATCCTCTCTGATGATGCTCTCCCTATGTTGTACTCTCTGGGTAGGATCAATATTGCATCCACCTCACAACCAGTAGATAGTTAGTCTGAGTCATCATATATATCAACCAATGATGTAAAATTAATAAATACACATCCACAATATACATGAATAAGAAATTATAGTTGTCATATCATGTATACCAATCAAGAATATCAATGTCCCATAACAGTATATGTCATAAAGATCAAATCAAAGTGATAATAATCAGATAATAACTATATTAATCCATGGATTTAAAGGTTATAAATCATAGGATGAAATCAAGATGTAACATCCTCCTTCCTAAAACTATTTATCATCTCGATGACACTTATTTAAATAATAGTTATGAATAACAAATTGAGTTAATAGAATAAAAACATAGTATCAAGTATCAAATAATACAAACAAATGCAAAATTTTACCTGAAAAACTCATCATAGTTATCCCAATTAACATTATTCTTAGAGTATTGGTCCCACAAAACCCTACTCTATGACATTTTTTTGTTGTACAAACAAGTTTTGTGAATGTCACTTACTCTAATTGGTTCTATCATGACCACCTTGAGGTCCAAAACTATAATACAAGCCTATAATATCTTGATAAAATTTTCACTAAGCTCCCAAAAACACATGAGATCATCATAATACTCAAAAAAAATGACCAGGGAGAGTTCCATAAAACCTTCTATCCCCTCTATTGATCTAAAACTTAGAAGTCTTGGTTTGAATAATATTTCAAGAACACACAAATAATAATGCTATCTTTGAGAAGAGATATTTTATTGCTTAAAATTATAGATATAACATATGCCTATCTCTAAAAAGAGATGTCTATTTTTATTTATGGAATACATATCTATTTATACCTATTTTTGAAGGTAGGAGGAAGATGTGGAAGGTCACCAATCTCGAGAGAGATGAAATGGTTTGACTTCCATGAATTACATCATAGAATTTGATAAATTATTGTTTTTAGACTGCAATACTAAAATTGAAATTTGGGGCACTTCTATTTGGTTTTCTAGGGTTAAAACCGACTGACTGGATCTCATTCCATCTCAAAACATTCCCCTCATTCTTAAATTTCCAATGGTTCAAATGAGGAGTCAAATAGAGCTATGTTATAAAAGATATGGCTCCCAAAAGTTCTGCCACCAATTGGGGTAAGACCATCACCTAAATTTTCACCTAAAGTGTTGCCCAAATCATTGCCTGAAGTGTTGTCTAGATCATTCCTCTCTCCTTGAGAATCAATGGTACCCATTACATCAATAATCATTATCAAGTGTGGCAGTTGTGTCTTGTTTTGATTTTCAGTGAGCCACTCACCTTGGTGGCTAATCTTGCCTCTCTTGACCACTGGATAAAGTGGAATAGAGTTCCCTCTTGTTATTTTTATCCAAGTATCCACAGTCTAATATTCCTCCATTAGATCAAAACTCTATAGATCAATCTCACCAATGTCTAGTTGTTTTGCTACAATTGAAGTGTTCAATAGAGGTGGATGATATAGAATGGTTACATCATTTGGTGTCATGGGTTGGAACCTGACACATACTTAGAATGGACTATGATTTGTGGAGATATGTAGGGCATAATTTTTCACCATTTCTATATGAACATTAGTATATGGATGGAATTCCATGAACTTCCTCAACTTGGTATCCATTTGCTTTTGTTGTTATATTGATTGTGTAGTCAAGGTTGCAACATCAGCGCTTTTGGATTTTTATGGATTGACCACCATGAGAATGAATTTCTTGGCACTAATAAAGGAGATAGATGTGGAAGGTGATACCTTGGGTACCCTATAGCACCACATTATAAGAGTGAGGTTGATCCTTTAGGTTCTTGATTTATAGATGCCATGTCAATCATACATGAATGGCTAACCAAGGAGTACATCGCAAACATCTAGATTGAGCACATCACATAAGACTTCAT
The DNA here is from genome assembly GCA_037957365.1 of Torreya grandis. NCBI lineage: Eukaryota > Viridiplantae > Streptophyta > Pinopsida > Cupressales > Taxaceae > Torreya > Torreya grandis. The sequence continues at coordinate 2,363,939 of JARHVA010002527.1, read as the reverse complement.
TTTGGAAAAGTTTTATTGCATATTAAAGAAGGCATTGGTGGCTGACACGAAGGTTTCTCCTTGGACTCAACCATCTAATATTGTATGGCTTTGGGTGAGGCTTCATGGATAAATTTAGACTTTTCACAACATTTATAGAGATTAAATTCTTGACTCCCACTATCATGAATGAAATGCAAAGGCTTACCTTTCACACATAACTTAGAGTGAAAACACATTTCCTTTTCATATAGCCTTCCCTCATGGGTTTATGATGAAGCAATTATGGCATCGGGCTCAACATCTATAATATCTTCTTCATCCTCTTCGACTGTAGGGTGTGTATGAGGTAGAGTAGTAGATGTTGAGGATTGTGACTTAAAAATCAGGGACTTGATGGCTCAACATTCCTCTTTGAAGTGAGTTCCACTTTTGTGTAAATTTCCCCATTTCCCAATCTTTCCCTTTTGGGGTTGCTTATCTTAGAATTCCCTTTTCCATTTTGAAGGTTGACTCTTCATATTCTTTCTTTCATGATTCTGCTCAATCTTCACCATGAACTTATATGCTTCACTAAGGGTTTTCAAATTGAATATTTCCATTTCCCCCTATATGTACCATTATATTCCACCATTGTATTTGATAACCTTGTGTTTCTCACTTTCTTAGATGCTTAATCTCATAGATAGGGAGTGAAAAATATCAATGTAATCTTAAACAAATTGTTCCTTACCCTGGCAAAGTTGTTGCCACTGTATATACTGATCATCATATACTCCAATGGAGTAGTATTCTTCCTTTATAGCTTCTATGAAATCATTTTAGGTAAGTTCTACCTCAAGGCTAATATCATCCATATTTAAACCTCTTCTTGTACACTTCCCACTAATTTTTGACAGGCAATGATGCTTTCAAAAGCACAAAAGTGATCTCCTCTTCATCGGTGAATTTATTTACAAAAAAAAGGAAGATAATTGATCCAAATAATTTACTATTACATCGAAATTGATTTTACCTTCAAATATAGGGATATCAAAATTCACTTGAACCTTGAAGGGTGTTGGGGCACTAAAAGGATGTGGGGTTGCAAATGAGGAGCTACAATTTTCCATTAGAATTTGTTAGAGAATTTAGGTAAATTTTTATAGCATCTATGCCTACTATTGTTGGAGGGATTTACCACCATTTCCATGAAAGGACTAGATGTCTTGGTGTTGTCTATCATTTGAGGTCATTTGGAGTGAATAGGTGGATAGTCTGTTGGATCTTTTATTTTCCACCCAAGCTTTTTATAGTCTGACCTCATCCTCAGGATCATAAAATCTTAAGAAAAACCACTCTGATACCACTAATCCAAAACTTAGAAGTCTTGGTTTGAAGAATATTTCAAGAACACATAAATAATAATGTTATCTTTGAGAAGAGATGTTTTATTGCTCAAAATTGTAGATACAACATATGCCTATCTCTGGGAAGAGATGTCTATTTTATTTTATAGGAAACATATCTATTTATACCTATTTTTTAAGGTAGGAGGAAGATGTGTGAGGTCACCAATATTTAGAGAGATGAAATGGTTTAACTTCCATGAATTACAACAACACAAAATTCATAAAATTATTATTTTTAGAAACTTACTATTTTTAGATTACAATACTAAAATTGAAATTTAAGGCAATTCCATTTGGTTTTCAAAGGTAAACACCTACTAAATAGATCTCTTTCCATCTCATGGCATTCCCCTCCTTCTTATCTTTCTAATGGTTTAAATGGGGAGTCAAACAGAGCTATGGTGTAAAAGTTATGGCTCTCAAAAGTTTTACCACCAATTGGGGTAGGACCGTCGCCCAAATTGTCACCTAAAGTGTTGCCTAGATCATTTCCTAAAGTGTTATATGGCCCATCTACACATCTCTCTAATCTAGAGAGTGTATTTTTTATTCTAAAGAAAAATATTTAGGGAACCTGACAAGAATAATTTATATAAGTTAATACTATCACTACTCCACGTAGCTTCATACAAGTATAACATGTTAATACTACCACTTACTCTACGGAGCTCCTAAAAAGTATGATGATGAATATGAATTCGAAATATTACATTTCTAGTGTATACAAAATTATGGAATACCCATCCACTGTATACATGTGTCTAGTCATATGACTAAATTTGGCAAGTCCATTTGTTAAATCTTAGATTCAACAAGTTCTTCTGTCAGATCCAAACTCAGTAAAAACTTAGTCAATATGAGTCTAAGTAGGATACCATCCTATCACTTAAAAATCACATTATTAATTTGTCACTTTTCCCTTCAGTTTTCATGGCCTACCAATCTCCAAAATATGCACAAGGTTCAATGAAACAAAAATCTATACTAATAGATCATAGAAAACATTACTACTTGCTAAATGATTCCAAATGTATTAAAATACATATAAGAAAATCATACAATCATTCCAAAATTATATTAAGTTGTGACTAATCAAATATAACTAGTATCAAATTTTGTAACTTAACCTATAGTGTTATATTCATAGTAAAGAGGAAATAACATCACAATTAACATAACATACAAATGCTAAGGATTATACCATCCTTACAACCTTATAAAGGAACAAGCAAAAAAATGTCTCCCTGCTTGCTCGACTAAAACTCAACAAATTAAAATTTTATCTCAACCTTTTTAGACTACCAAGATGTTCTACACATCTTATACCTTACTTCCTCTTGAAGAAAGGTACATAAATAATTTTTCAAAACAACATGATTTAAAAAGAGAATAATATCAATCTTAATATAATAACACAATAATTATAATCAGTAGAATTTATATAAATTCAAGGGTTATAATTCCTTGTGGTCAATTTAATGGGTTAGATAAAATAGTGACTCTAAAATGTCACAAAGTGGAAAGTAGAGAGATAACATCTCATAAACAAAACTCTTACATATCGACATATGGTAAAAGGAAACACCGTAATCCATGTTTCCAATCGCTATTCACTTACCAAACTTGTAAGTGTAGTATTATAACCTACCTCCACAATTAGAAGGAAAATACTAACCTCAAAAATGCATCAATCTATCCAATCATATAGCTTTTCTCAAAAATAATTAGAAAACACTATCCCACAAACTCAAGGGAATATGATCAAACAACATTTCAAAAACAAGTTTTCTTTTTAAAGAAACACTAAATCAACATCTTGTAAATATCAATCTTCTTGATAGCTTAAATGATGTAAGAGGAGAGTGAGAACATAACAAATCACCACTAAGCTAACTAAGAGAAATGACACTTCTCTCAAGTCTGTATAAATATAAGTATATTAATCAACATAACAAGCTCCTAACACAAATGAATTCTCAACCATGACACCTACAATCAACTATAAGTAAATTCCCACCACACTAGGTGGTGCTAATCTAGAATGGTATTATAGAATTTTCGACTCCTAGGATTTGTGTAAGGCACAAAAATAATGCACATATACTTAAGTGGTAAGCACTCCATGCTTTTTAAAACACTCACAACATAAAACACAAATGGTGAAGGTGATTCGATTACCAAGAAATATGTAATGACACTCGAGGTGTTCAATCTAAAAGATAAAGAATATGGTAGGAAAATCTTGTTCAAAAATAAAGAATTATGCTATGCACTTACCTACCCAAACACCTTATAAAACCATCATCAATGAGACACTCGATAACCAACTATTTATCGATATCTTAAGGGGTATGCATGCTCTTAGGGTAAACACTCAATGTACCACACACACATTCATAATTCTCTTTTCTGATAAACAAAAAGATATGAAAATTATAATGGACTCATCAGGTCCTAGAGTTTGAGCCACAACTCTGATACCACATGTAACAACCCCTTAAGTTTTACTTAAAATAATGTAGTAATTTTTTTAAACTAAATACTTTACATTCATTCCATAGAAACATATTTAAAAAATTATCTAAACAATAACTTAGAATAATAACAATCCCTATTAGAGAGTTGTCAATGATTTCATGATAATTTTATGGAGGTGTCCAGGTGAGTGAATGAAGTTTCTTGATAGTCTAAGTGACAATGACAAAGTGTGCAATGTGTTTGTCTTAATATGCTTAAATAAGGCTTGGTTAATCTTCAATTTTGGCATGATTAGAGATGTTCAGGGATGAGTATGGTGTTTTGAGGATGTGAAAGATGTCCCTAATATGATTTATATACTTTTAGTGCTTGTGTACATGAGTGGATTTTATTTGGTTGATCATTATTGTCATCTAAACATTTTGGGTCTAGTGGCAAAAAATTTGGGTAAGCAGTTTGATGACATCACCATTACCATGTGTGTATGAGTCAAGGGCATGACGAGTAAAGGGGAGTTGTTCATATGTTTATGATCACATTTGTGCCTAGATCTTATGTGATAAATTTTAGATCATGCACTAAAGCACATCAAAATATATGCAAGTGTAAATCTAGGCTCCTAGGCAATTTGACAGTGTTTTACCATACTTAGCCAAATTTGCATGAGGCAAGAAAGAGCCAAGTAAGCATTTTGGTGATGGCATATCTCACATGTGTAAATGTTTATTGAGAAATTGATCATATGGGTTTGTTGAATTTTATGTCTATTTGATTTGTGCTAAATTTTATATCATGCCCTGAAGCACATTAAAAGATATGCATGTGCAAAGTTGGCCTTCCATGAAATTCTTGACATTATTGGCTCCATAGTATAAAAATTTGATTGAGCAGATTAATGACATTATATCTCACACATGTAAAGGTTTCAAGAGTTATTTGACACATAGTTTGATTCTCCTATGTGAGGAGATCATATGGTCCAAGTTTGAGAACATGTGAGTGATTGAGGTTAAAGATATGACTGTGGAAAGTTGGCCTTCCAAGTAGATTGTAATGGTTCCCATATTTAGTAATTTTTGCATAATTTAAAGTTCGAACAACATCGATGGAGCACATTGCTCCAAAATGTCAGAAAGTAACAAGATGGTACTAAGTTTTCAATGTTTAATGTCAAGTAAAGATAAAGATCGACCTTCTTTCAAGGATCAATGGTGAGTGGGTGTTTGTATTGATCAATATCAATGGTGAATATTAAAGTCAAGAAGTCAAAGTGATAGTTGTCTATCATTGTTAAAGTGAGGACAATCCTAAAGAGATCGATGGAGTGTATGAGCTCAAAGTTTCTAGATTGCATGAGATGAGGTCAACTAGTAGAGGTTTAAAATTTTGGAATCAGTGCACTATGAGTTAAAGCTCAAAGAATATTGATGGTACATGATCAATTTGAAGATGTGAGGATACAAGATGCAAGCATAATATCTAAAGTTTAACTGTGACTGTTTGTGTTTGAATTTGAAAAGGAAAGACCAATGTCTAGTTTTTGTGTTATATCTTTTGATCTATGTAAAATTTGCTCATGGTGTAAAAAGTGAATATGTATAGGAATCCAAGATGCATCTAGAAATTTAAAGGTCTAAAATTGTGTACAATCAAAGTTATGAAGGTTCAAATTTAATTGTGTATTTTACATTCATCTATTAAGAACCTGGTAAGAATGATTGAGCTTGTGTTGATGTTGTTTTCATGTTTCATGATGACTTAACTATTAGAAAATGTTGTAGACTCCATAACAATGATTTATGTGGATTTTTAAGGTGTGATCAATCTATCTTGAGTATGAACAATGTTTAATAAGTTCATTGTGTATTCATTTTTAATGTTCCTATGCACTAGGTCAATGTTTCAGTTGTTTAAACATATGCATAAGTAGAGTTGACTATGATCATTTGAGGATGTCTAAGGGGACATAAGGAGTGGACCCATGTATTTGAAATTATTATTGTGTTCTTAATTTGCTTATGAAAGTGTCAAAGAGCTGAATGGGTCTCCATAGGACGTAAAGGTGACTTAGGCCTATTTAAAAGATAGTTGTGCTTAAGTGTGACCCATGTTATATGCCTTAAGGGTGAATCATGTATTGTTTCCAACAAGGAAAGATTGTGGATTTGTTAGATCATGAATGATCTATATATAGTGAAACCAAAGATGATGGTTTCTAGATTTGTGGGAGACTTGTAAGAGGCTTATGTGTGTATATGGTGAAGCGAATGAGAGGAAAAGTGCCCGATGGATGAGCTAAAGAATAGAATAGTTTAAGGACTATGTGTATGACCTATGGGTCATGTTATTGATGTCATAATAGTGTTCTTTTAGGTTAAGGATTAACAAATAGGTCTAGATTGATCTAAAAGGTGGCTTTGGATGCATTAAGTGTGTAGAGTTGAAGAGAGTTGATTTACTTTATGTCTTCACTAGATTGGTCCAAAAGTTGGCTTTGGATGCATTAAGTGTGTAGAGTTGAAGAGAGTTGATTTACTTTGTGTCTTCACTAGATTGGTAGGCAATCAGAGTTCAAAAAATGTTGTGTTCATAGGTGTTGTTATGGTTGATCAATATCTAATGGAGTTTTAGCCTCCTTGAAAGGTGAAACTTGCTAAAAGTCTAGTTGTTGTGGTAGCTCAACTAGATAGATGTGGTAGCACCTTGTGGGATTATAGTCTTAATAAATAAGGGATAGTAGTTCCTTGATTAGTTACAACTATTATAAACTAGTTCTTATTATTATAGGATGGTAGTCTAATTGTAGGTTCTAGTGGGTTCTCTCCCCCAAGAGGGTTTCCCAAATATGTCATGTGTTATGTGCTTGATCTTACATTGTCTCTCTTGTTTATTATTGTGAATGATGTGTATGCCTCATGAATGCTTGTGTTAATTGATTAAGTGTTTATGAGGATTTAAATTAAATTTTGAACATCTAGAGCTCACTAATTCACCCCCCCACTCTCAGTGACTATACCTTTAACAATTCCAAATTCAAATACCAAAATGTAATATAACTTATTAGAACTATAAGGAAAGTAAATACATTAGGCCTCAGCCACGACTAGTCTAATAATATATCAATTACTATTTAATTATTTTAAAATTACATTTCCTTCAAGTATTCAATACCATGCCCTCTAGATCTCGAGTCAAACCAACTTGTGTATCTTTGACAATATCAAGTGTGGTCTCTAGATAAGTAGTACTATCATAGGGAGGGGGAGCATCATCTGAGTGATTTTTCATATCAACCATAGAATAATGATCCCCCACACTAATCTAATAAATAAATGACCCTCCCTTCATAGATGGTAGATAGTGATGGTGTGGGAAACCAGATAACAAGAAAGTACTCAAGTGTGTATGATTTCTAAAATTAAACATGCAGTGTATCATAAAAAACTCATTCTATTGTAAGATATTGCCCTGACATGTAAATCATACATACCATAAGATAATATCTCACTATACATTAGTTAACAAAAAGATTCATACTAATTACATCCTCTTAGAAATCATATCACATCACATACTAAACATAGGAGTAAGCAAAGTGTACATTTATTCCATCAATACATGAATGAATCTTACATTATTATCTATACAAAACCAGAAATAATGACTATAATTTATAACACCTGGGTAGGATGTACATTTAACTATATATTTTAACTAAAAAAATAAGTTTCATACAAATAGAACCCATGATAACCCATATTATCATGGTCTAATGTTCTAAGACATAACTATCATTTGTACCACAATCAGTCATACAAAGTAGTCATAAATACATAAAATCATAAGCTTTTATACAAGCAAGTATATATAACAAAGCAAGTCATACAAACACATAAAAGTCTAACCTAACATTCATTTACACTCTAAAAGTTTTACTAATGCATACATGATGTCCTACTAACTATTATAAAATGTATTGTTCAAGTAATAACCAACACATACCTTTAATTAGTCAACGTGGGTGAGAGTCTAGACATATAACTATAGTATGTACCATCTGAAATATACATTTAAGATGAAGTATCTTATTATATCCCATATTATCATATCTCATTTAAAATGAGCACCCTACTCGAATATGAACAAATAATATTACACTAGAATTATTAAACAAGTAAGTGTAGGATTATACCACTTGAGTATACACTAGATTATACTGCACAATAATTATCAGATGAAAACATATAATCTAGGCACATATCATGATGCACTATTTTATTCTAGAAATTTTTAATCACTTGCACATAAAATACTCTCATAAAATATATTGCACATAAGTTTTCATTTTTATATGACATTACAAAATTTGACCTTGCCAACATGTTTGAATAACACCACTATGTTACAAATATACTATTTATTTTTACTAGAATTCTAGGTAAATCCATTATATAGATTTAGATCATATAATTATATCACCAAGGATATAGTAGTAATCAGACAAAATTCTAATAACATTACCATAGAAATGTCTATCTTTACTATAGTTCACACAAATGTAAAGTGATATTCCAAAAACTATAAAACTCTATTCATCCCTCTAAACTTCATGTATATTTGTGTACATATAATTTCAATTGTGGTCATCATATGACAATGGTTTACAAAGATAAATAGTCATTTCTCAATCTAGTATTTGACTAAATCTCATCAATTAATCTGACATAGATTAAAGGATCTAAATAAGCATGTTAAAAGTCATCATCAACATCATGATGAGAACACAACAGAATCTAGAGTGGATTTTTTTCATTGATGGTTCTGATCATGATATAACAACAGATATAATGGATATCTCTAAATATCTCAAGGCAAATCTAATTAGAAGGTGTAGATACAATGGTTAGCATCAACATTCAAGCCATATATTACCTTTATAATTCTTAATTTATATGATCGATTCTAGTATAATATAGGGAAGCTATGAGTATAACATTTTGTTAATGGATACATGCATTATATTTGTTTAAAATGGGTAAATTTGGTGCTAAAAACTATTATGTAGGAAATTACCTCTTATAAATTCCCTTCTTTAATGTGCAGTTCAAAAGAGATATAGAAAATTATAATGAAATGCTATTTAACATAGGTTGGATGATGTCAACATGTGATCAAGAAATTTCTGAAAGAAAAGTCAATCCTTTGTGTTTTTTAGAAAATATCTTATAATATATATATGCATGCATGTGCTGTAATTGAATAATGAAACTGAATTATTTTATTATTTCTTTCACATGGTTAAAGTTTGGTGACTATTTGGTTTGGGAGGGAATGCACATTAAAAAAGTTACATTTTATTTTGATGTTGAGCCATCTTGGCATTGAGTCCCTCATTATGTCCAGCAAGATGTTAAATTTTACTAAGTAGAGTATATAGAGTATTCCAACATTGATTTTGGACACAAACCACTTTAGTATTCTACTCGTATGATAATCCTTATAAGTATCCCATGATGATCAATGTTCATTACTAAAATGCAATTTGATTTGAAACATACAAAAATCTGAGGTAGAAATAAAATTCCACCAAACATTTGATCTTACACTAAGGAAGAAATATATTTTTCGTATATAATCACTATGTTGTCTACATATATAATTAGACTTAGTCTATTATCTAAAATGTTGCCCAAATAGGTAATACTTAGTCCTTAAAAATGTATCTTGTATAATTTATAAGCATAGCCAATAAAAACACTATCCAAACGCTTGTAATTAAATAGGGATGCTAGTCTATGATTCTCCTATAGCTCTCTATACTTTTAATTTTGATTGCTTAATATAGGATAAATTTTTATTTCATAAAGAATAGCCCATATGTAGCCAACAATTCAAAACATAGATCAATTAAATAACAATAAAAATCATGCTTGCTAGCAATAAAAGGCAAAATTCTCTTATTAAATCTAAATGTAATCAAGTATTTAAGATGCTTTTCTATTCATAAAATCCCTTTTGGTATAAAATATAAGATGCAGTCCTCTAATAAGGCACTACAAAAAAAAAATGCAGTCATCCTTAAGTAAGACATGGACTACTAGGTAATACGAATAGAAAATCAACATAACCAATAAAACTCCATCTCAATTATATCTAATCAGGACACTTTTTCTGGTAAAAATTAGATAAGATGCCTTCATAATTATGATCTTATAAATTGCTGAAATTCTGATTTGGTTGAGGAAATATTTACTACAATTTTGCTTGGTTTATATATTGAATTTGATGTCTAATAAAATATGGGTTGTGTATGTATTGATTACAGAAAATATAAAATCATAACCATATAACACACAAGAATGTAAATTTCAAAACTAACCTTGTAAAATAATTACTTGTATGATCAATAGGCCTCCATTTGTGCTTTTCCAATTTTTTTTCTAAAAAATCATCTTCTTCTTCTTCTTCTTCTTCTTCTTCTCTCTCTCTCTCTCTCTCTCTCTCTCTCTCTCTCTCTCTCTCTCTCTCTCTCCACTTCTTTAATTCATAAGCCCTCATTTATAAAAATATTGTCTTCTACTTCTGTCGTTCCCCTTCTTTGCATGATACTTCTCAAAGTCCCTTCCATGCATTGCATTTTACTCTCCTTTAAATTCACTAATAACAGTTATCTTTTCATAACAAACTATACTCTTACCTTAATTCAGCTTTCATAATTAATATTTAAAACATTTTAATTTGTTTAATTAAATCTCTACACCTCCCATGTTATCTCAACATAAGGCTAAGTTGACCAACTAAATAATGATATCTATTTTCTAACTTCTATATAGTTTCATGCATGCTTTGAAAAGACTAAGTTTAGTTTTTCTTAACTCAAGGTTAGTATATTAAGATAATTTAAGCTCTTGAAAATAGATAATTGTTTATGTATCTAATTGCTTCCAATAATAAGATAACTGTATAATTAATCACTATTCATATATAGCAATTAAATATCTATTTTTTTTTTAATTCTCGAATATCTAGAAATTATAAGTAAAAGAATCTTATGTAATCAAGAACTAAATTCACATTCAAATATAACCATAAATAATATTTATTTAACTATGCACTAACATTTAAAAAATGTTATGCATATAACATTTTAAATCTAATGTGCATGTGTGTAGGGTCTCTAGTAATTCCTTTGTCATCCTCCAATTGTCCCATCTATTTCATCATTTTCGATGATGCTTTTCCTTTTTCATGCTCTAAGTGTAGGATCAATCCTACATCCACCTTGCAGCCAGTAGATAGTTAGTTTGAATCATCATATTTATCAACCAATGATGCAAAAATAAGAAATATACATCTATAATGTACATGAATAAGAAAGTATAGCTATCACATCATGTATACCAAGCAACAATATCATTGTCCTATAATAGAATATGTCATAAATCTCAAATAAAATCAATAATAATCATATAATAACTATATTAATCCATGGATTTAAAGGTTATAAATCATAGGGTGAAATTAGAATGTAATAGACTCTAGTTCTTGAGGGATGAAATATGGCTTATGTTTAGACTTGTACAAGGGTATCAAAATTATCTTATCCCCTTGATGCACCTCCAATTGGTTTTGCACCATATTGATAATCATTTTCCCATCATAATACCATTTATTGATAATCAAATCATGATAATGGGTCTCATCTATTTTCATATAAATTAACTCAAAATCTTCTCACAAGTTTAAGTCAACAACCTCTATTTACATAATCAAGTTGTCCAATTGGTTCTATATAATCTATGAGATTGAGAGTAACTAGACTATAGCTTAGTGTTAGAGGTCCAATGGCCTTCCATGTTGACTTGGGTATCATGTTTATTGTACTCCCAAATTCAAATACAACATTAGGTACCTCATATCCTGTGAGTTCAATATCCATTCTAGAGTCAACATCCCATGGCTTTTTAGTTTTGACATACCATACCACCTTGTCAATATGTTTTTGTCCTCATTGTATGCACTCATGTAGATTATGTAGTAGATTTGTGATGTTTTATGATATATACTCATTTCATAGAGTACTCAAGAATCTCAATGAATATGTTAATGCAGTCACTACTCTTTCCTATCATATTATGGACACAATCTACCCATACATTCATGTATCAATAGCTATATCATCCCTTTCTGATGCATTTTGTTATTATATGATTTGTAAGAATTGTGTTGCTTGATACATCAAATACTTTTATCTTCTAGGATTAGGATTCTTATCTTGTTTAACCTTCTCTATTCTTTGATCTAGTGGAATTTTTAATGGTGGAAATCTTTACTCTGTACATTATTGTCTTGTGACTGCTTACCTAAATGCATTTTCCTTAGGTTGTGCATTTATCATATTTATATTTTTCACGGGCTTTTCTTTCCTCTACTTTTCTAAAACTAGACAATCTTTAGTATGGTATTGTCCTTCAACTCTACAATAAATGCAATATGTCTGCCTTTAAGAATTAGTGGGGCAATTTCATGCAAAATGTTTATATTTACCACACAAATAACATTGAATAGGATGGTGAACTTGTTGTTTATCATTATTCCTACCTCCTTAATATCCACCCATGTACCCTCCTCTATATCCTCTTCTATTTTTTTGAAAGCCCTAACCTTGTGACTATTGCCCAACAAATCATCCTTATTATGGTTTTTGCACATCATATCCACCATATTGATGCTAAGTTTGATTGTTGATGTTAAGGACTTGAATTATTCCATGAGGATTGATATTGATACTGTAGAGATGATGGTGTCCATCCAACCATACCTTGGGATTGATATTGAGGTAATGAAGGCATCCACCTAGGACCACCTTGTGTCACACTAGTCATTTATACCTCTGGGCCTAGAATTCTTTATTTCATAGTAGGTAATTGTTGTGATGTAACTGTGAAGATGTTTTTGGTGATCTATTCCTTTAGTTCTTATAGAGGTTGACAACTCTTCTCATCATGATTGGTCAATTTACAAAATTATAGTACAAGTCTTAATATTTTTTAATGTATTGTTTTAATACATGACACTTTAATATTGCATGTCCTACTACTCTACATATTTCATATAACTCTATTTTTAGTTTAGGATAATCATTCATATGATGACCTTTTTGACCATACTATATAAACCATAATTCTAATTTAAGTTTATCACTTTCATGCATCTCATTCATTCTCTTGATAAAAGCATCTATTTTCACCTCAACTTTTGATCTAGCTTCTAAAGCGTCTTCATAGTCCTCAATATATTCAACCCATAGGGTAGTTGCCCGAGTACCAACCTTAGTCAAGAATTGGGACTACACAATGGAAAATATAATTCTTCATGTTATCCCTCTACAAACCAAGCAACCTTATCCTTATCCTCCATGGTAAAATCAATATTTTCCATCACATCTAAAAATATTTGATAATAGTCCCATGCTGATTCTGCTTTGCTACCAAATCTCATTCATATGTTGAATGGTCTAACTAAAGTACTTTTTCATCTTAAGTTATATAATTTTCTACTCTTTAACTTGTTGAATATTAAAATCATTAACATCTATTTTACAAATGATCTTCAAGGATTGGCCTGTTAAGGCTCTTATGAGTTTACACCTTTTTACATCTTTAAAGGTTACTCCCTTAGCCTACCATTTCATGTCGTAGGTTAAAAAATATTATTTAAGGTCTGTAGACCTATCATATTATGTCAAAGTAATAAATATGTTTACATTCAATGCCATATTTGTAACACTTTTAATTATTACTACTAGTTTATGTGCACTAGTAACTACTACAACAGACTTTTGCACACTCATTTTTATAGGTGTCTTAAAACTAGTCTTGAAAGTGAATCCATCCTCTTCTAACCTATTCTTATCTATTGATTTCATAGTATTTATGCTAAGTTTATCAAATTTATCTATAAATGATTCAAACCAGCTTCTACCTATCCTTTTATTTGCACTTTGTTTTCTTTTATCTAATGATAAATTGGACTTGGAGGATGCATGCTCAAAAAATGAATATTCTCTATCTTCAGCTTCTTCTATCTATGATCTTGAACCTGTGATACTTTTATGATTACACATAACTTCCTCTAGAGAATATTCATTCCCTAGTCCAAAAAATATATTTCTTCTTAATTATGATCTACTCATGACCTCTAACTGCTTTATTATTATTATCCTACTTTATTCTTCCACTTCACTCTGATCCATATCTTCACTATCCCTATTTCTTTCTTCTTCTTTCTTGATCCCTTCTCTTCCTTGCTCTACATACTCTCCACATTCTTCACTTCCATCATATTGTGTATCTTACATCTAGGCTCCCCTCTCTTTAACACACTCTACTTTATTCTTAATCTTATTCATAGTTAAAATTATATTATTCAATTTATTCCATCTTCTTTATTTTCTTAGTTCTCTTTCCAATCCCATAATTTTTTCCTCACTCTATCTCTTTATATTTTTCATATTCCTAGTTCAAGTTCAAATTTCTTTATTCATCCTTGAATCATTCACTCCTACATCACATGCATTTCCATAATAATTAAAGTGAATACTCCATGTTGGCAAAGGTAGGCACCATGGCCTTTTCTACAACCAACATCTTAATCAAATTAGGTAGTCATTGAAATAACTTTCTATGGATTCCATTGACAAATAGGTCCTATGTATCTTTAAAATCCAAATATCCTTGTATATTAAATTATGTGATGTAACTATTGATGGTAGTTTTGGACCAATAGTCTACTACATGGGTCTAATTAATATCTAGATTTCACAGGCTATCTAAATTTTATCTTGACCAAGCTATAAATTTTATCCTTCTTAGTTTAAAACAATAATAATATAATCTATATAACCATGTCACTAATAACCCAAGACGTTTGCACCAAAATATTTCATACATTTCTTTGTAGATATTCTCCTGAATAACTTTTTTTGTAATCTTACCAATTCTTTTCACTTCTTATTCTAAAAAATTATAGATTCTTTCATCTATCCATCTTTTTATATCTCTTTTCCCTAGCATCAATCTCAACATGTTTCAACAAAAGGTTCCTTTCTCACCACACTATTGTTAGAAGAGGTTATTATAAAACCTTTTAGAACATGCTAATACAAGTATAACTTGTGTAAGAAGTGACAAAAGTAAACAATAGATATAAATTTAGATTGAATCTATTCATTAACAAGAAAAGTAGATATTTGTATGCTAAGAAACACAAACTTACTAGAATCAAAACAATCAGTATAAACTATATGATTAATATATTTAAGCAAACATAGTAGTCACTATGCATAGAATAATGATAAAAGACACATAAGAAAACCATTTCAGAATATTATATTAATCTATTTTCACATTGGAACCATATCTAAATATAATTGAGTGATATATATACATTTTTACTAAGAGTTGTCACTTCATATTCTAGGCTTTTGCATTCTGAAGTCTATTGCTATGCTCACAAAGATTGAGTACATACAAAAATATATGTAAAAGATAAAATAGTGCAAGCCATACACGTGTCCATCAATTACACTCTATGATTTTGGTAGCCTTGTTTTACTCCCAACATAAATTTGTCTAAATAAGCATACAATATAGACCTATTAAGAGTAAAATATTATCCATATTGGCATGTACAAAATAAATAAAGTCTACAACTACTCTTAACACTATAACTAGCTATCTTCCTTCTCAGTGTATCCAAATAAATTATGCCTCATTATCATAAATGTAGGACATAGGGTGTTATGTGTCTCATTATGAGGAGAGACTCTTCTCTTAACATATGAAAGATCAAATTTCTATGACACAACCTCAGAGAATAATTGCAGCTACACAACATAAAAATTATAAAACAATGCCTTAAATGATACATGGAAAATGATATAATTTCCAAGAATTTTTTTTTGTAACAAGATGATTTTGGACTCACCACATGCCCCCTAAAGGGATTCCTATGGCTATGTGACCTTCAATATAAAAGTGATGGTAAATTCTATGGAACATACATAGAGGGTTATATATGTGTGCATACAAATATAAATATGATTATGAGTATCATTACTTTAAGTTTTAAAAAAGTACTATATGTGTTCTCACCATTGTTTATCTATGAATCAAATGATGCTAGGAATATATTGCATCTTGAGACACAAATGCAATGTTAATTGTACATTATTATGATTCAACTAGGGTATCCTTAACATCTCTCATCATACGTACAAATAAAAAATGAAAGAGCTAAATTATGAATTAATTAAAAGTAACCCCATTTTAATATAAATTTAAATTATTCCTTCTACCTAAAGAGAGATAGACAATAACATGAAACTATAATGTTAATTGTAATGTTTTCATCATATTATATTAGTGTAGATTAGGTAATAATAATGTTTGCCACGGTGTATATAAAAATAAACAACAAAAGAGAAAAAATACAACTTACTAATTACTTTCCAATTTAATTTTTTAGTCTGAATGTAGGGTATTGAAATGCTAATTGCAGTTTTAACAATAGAATCCAAACTAGGTGGGGTGCAAAAAATATAGGTTATCATTTACACAAATAAAAAATATGAAAGAAGTCAAATATTAATCATCTAAGTAAACATAAATTAAAATATAAAAGTAATAAATCCCTTTACATGTACATAAACAAACTATAATTAATTACATGTGTAAATACATATGGTAAAGTTGGTAACTCCTACATATCTGGCTATGTGTTGACTGGAGGTGGTAAAACAACTACAAATGACAAATACAATTGTGTACTAGTACCCTCAGGTGCTGAATTAACTTTAGATCAAATATATTATTGTGTATTAGTGTTCGAAGGTGTTGAAACAACTATAGATAAAATATTTGCATATGTAACCCATGTATGTCTAACTTAAATAGGTGGTCCAATACACTTCCTTCCACATGATGTGCAATGATGTACATGAATTTTAAGATGTCTAATATTTATGCCACTATGTGAAGCACAAATAGTGATAATGATACTACTATATATGCCACCACCTATAGCATGAGTACAACTCCTCGGTGTATATACATCTTGTGGTCAATCATAATATGTGTGAGACTACTAATTACCTTAAGAGTGTCCATCTGTGTACTATGATGCAATATTTTTGGGATAAAAGTATGTGTTATTGTCCTTTTATTTATCTATTAGTGGCATTGGTAGTTTTGGTCCCACTTGGCACCAAGTCTATCAAATGAAGACCCACGCCCCTACCTTGGGAGTTCTTCATGTCAAAATAATTCAAAAATATCTTGTAAAATAAACT
Organism: Torreya grandis; assembly: GCA_037957365.1. Classification (NCBI taxonomy): domain Eukaryota; kingdom Viridiplantae; phylum Streptophyta; class Pinopsida; order Cupressales; family Taxaceae; genus Torreya; species Torreya grandis. The sequence goes on along the minus strand of JARHVA010002527.1, from coordinate 2,346,740 downwards.
CAAAGTAATTTTTTCTCAAAAAATATAATGGTGCCTTATTATTACATGAGGGTCATCAAGCACCATCCACCACCTATCCCAAAAGTCTGTTTTAATCTTTGAATAAATACACTAATCCATGCTAATGTGTTTGTGACTTGTTAGTGGTGGTTCGATGGTTCTAAGTATAAGAAGCAAAACTCATACTATGTGTGTGTGTGTGTGTGTGTGTGTGTGTGTGTGTATGTATATATATATATATATATATATATATATATATATATATATATATATATATATATATATATATATATATATATATATATATATATATATATGTATGTATGTGTGTGTGTGTGTGTGTGTGTGTGTGTGTGTCCTCATATGATAATTTATCAAAATAATATTATTTCAATAGCTCTCTTTGATGTAGTAATCCATCTAGTTAGAAAGTGGCATTTCCCACTTAGTTGTAAATGACCTCCAATGTATAAATGAATTGTTGAACTATGTTTTAAAGAGCAATACAAACTATTGATGAAAATTTATAACTATTATAACTTTGAATTATATTATTGATATAATTCATATTCTTGTTCTACAAAGTCAAAATGTTGGGGATTTTCTTCAAGGTGTTGTTGGAAGTTTTCTTTAGGTAACAAGGTTTTTGAATTAAGTATCTGAATTTATAAAAATAAACATTTATATTAGGTTTTCTTTCGGCAATGCCTACATGAGAAAATAGTAAGTTTAATTTCAACACCCTAAGGAAAAAACTAACATACCTAGACCATGGTTCAAGTATGGAGTGTTTGGAGACAAATAACACACATGCCCTCCTTTGCTTTATCTTCAATCATGGATTTGAAGGTTGTTTGTAAAACTAAATCACATTTTTGTATACTTAAGGGTTTTTTATGTTTTGGTAAAGGGCATACACCATTTTTAACAAAGGGCGTACACCGTATAGGGTTGGTAATGACCCTCACAAATTTTATTTATTTATTTAAAAAAAAGGCCATATGATTTTTAACAAATGGTGTTATCCCTTTGTGCAAAATTAACTTTTTAAAAGAATGATCCCTTTTTTGTCACCCAACTTTACAAATTCACCCAGATAAAAACATTAAGTAATGAATACCCTTAGGTGTTATTGATAGTCTTGGTTAGAAAATTAACTTATTGACTAACTAAGTACTAAATAAAGAGCCCTGATTAGAAAATTAGCTTCTATTTGATCAAGGGGAAAAAAAGGAAAAGAATAATAATAAAACAATATATTATGTCTTCTTAATTTGTATCTACTGTTACATTGTTTCATAAACACTGCCTATAATTGTAATCCTCTATATGCCTTTGTATCTTTTCTTCAAAAGGCTATAGGATAAGCTTTTCATTACTACATATGCTTTCAACACTCAAAGAAAAACCATCATCATTTCAAATGATAAATATGCATATTTTAATGGGTTATGGGATCCATGTTCTCCATTTTTTATGTTATATATTTCTAGTTACCCTACTACATATTTATCCCATATATTCTAAGGTTGTTGATCCATACTCTCATGATGTTTATATGGTCCTGCACACAATCAACATAACATCTACAGGGCCCCAGTCTACACATGTAAAGACTACTTCCATGTTTTACTTTCATAGCTACTCTTGTTTTTTAGTCTTAGAGCCACTATCACCAGCTTACAACCCATTCTTATTATCTTGACATGGCCATCTCTCATGATTAGTTTTTTTTGTCAAATTCTCAAATATTCAACAAGCCTATTATCTTTGGTCAACATCAAGAATAGGTTGATCCAAAATTTGGATGCTCACTTCATATAACATTCCTACATGAATCACAAGTGTACAATTAGTGTCTCAAAATATATTTATCTCAAACATATTGATAGTCTTATCTTCATATTTTAATCATTCTACATTATCACTTATCACTCAAGATGTTGGATTTTTTAATTCATCTCTTGGTCCCACTTCTTATGGGACTATATTTTAGTAATCCAATAGATTAGTGTTTAACCCTTTTTGGAATTAAGATTTGGGATGAATATGTTATTCAAGAGTGAGATAATCAATTCTTAAAAGTATGTCAATTAACTAATTTAGTTTATGATATTTTATTTCAGTGTTGAATTACAAAAAATACTAAATATAGAAATTATAACGGTAAACATTATTTTGATTTCACAACCACAAATAAGAAATAATACTTATCTTATGCAATGATGCGTAAACAAATATGAGATGTTCAAGTGTAGAAACAAGTTATATGATGTTCAAAAAATAGTTGTCATATTCTATAAATATTCTTTTTGGTTACATGTACACTTGTACCACCTTGCAGACACTTGCATTGATGCTACCATTTGAATCTGGATGAACTATCTTGTACAAAATATTTGTTGTATTAAGTTGTGATCACTTGGGTCTTTCTATGTTTTCTATTGCCTTTCATATAATGTATCTGGATCTTATGCTCAATCTATTGATGATTATTTGTATATCAAACCCTAGCACTCCACTTTTGGCTAGGTTACCTTACCAAAAATGGATTATTGGGATCATAGTGTCAATCTAATCTCAAATACCCTTTGTCAATGAGTGTTTCCTACATAATAAATACTCCAAGGAAGGATTCAAACTTATGTAGTTCTCCCCTATGTGTGGGAATGTGCGTACACATGGGTAAAATATATTATATGATAATGTGTGTAGTGATCTAACTTGTAACTTGATAAATATGTCTCATGGGCTATATTTTGAGTGATTCAAACCTATAGTATGACTAATTATATGCTTGATAAAAAAAATAAGGATGTATAAGGCAGAATAGCTTAGTTGTGCAATTGATTAATTGAGATTAAATTTGTGATTATTTGGTAATTAATAGATATTCAAATGAATTGGATTCGACTTGTATTTATACTTAGATTTTTTGAAATAATCCTCATGGAAGGGTTAATTACATTATTATGCTGACTCGTACAATTTAAAAGATTTAAAATTTTGAGTGTTTTTAAGGTAGGGCACTTGTGTTGGAGAAAGGATAATAGTGTAATGTTATTATCCTACCATTAACATAACTATCCAAGATGAAGGATACTTTTTGAGGTACTTTAATTGATTTTGAAGGATATATATCAAAATTTAGGAATTATATGCTTACAAATGGTCTAGATAAGCAAAATAATCATGTTTGGACTAAGAAGTAAGTAATTAGACCTAGTGAGGTGGTGAGTGCGAGTATTTTAACTGCAAGGAAGGTCAAACTGAAGGGTAGAGCCATGAGATATATTTTTCAAATGCATAAGACTAATTTAACATATACATCCAAATTTAAACATCTACATTTCTCTCTCCCCTTAATCTAGTAATGCAAAAAGATAAAATTACTAGGTTAAAGGAAATAATGTTTACTATAGTGTGTAAAACACAACTTATCTTTGATTGAACCCACTTAAATTTTTTGTATTTTAATGACCTACACCTAAGAGCATGTCACATGTGTAATTAGTGCATATAATTTAAAAATTGAATATTTTGAAAATGATTAAAAGAAAGACAACAAAGAAGGAGTACACATGTGTGTTGATGCAACCACGTTGTCTCTTGGTAATTTGTCTTTGTAAAGATGCTTCCTATATAAATCATTGGATATAGGTTCACAACTAAACCTGGGATATATGAAGAGGAGAATTAGTGTTGAGTATTATCATTAATGTCAAAGGTACATCTTCTGAAGGTTGATGTCAAAGGTGATTAAGGACAGTTGATAGTGTATGATGTGACAAGGTGAATGGAATAATGTTATCATGAGAGAGTGTTGTTATGAGAGAAATAGAAATAGATAATTTGAAGGCAACTAATGTCTTATGTTTGAATGAATGATATTATTATTTGCATGTAAGGTACAAGTCATTGATTTCAAGTGCATAGGAAGCATAGTCATGACATGAATAGGTATGTGCTTGGTGAAATGAATGAACATAGGCATGGAAAGGTTATATGTCATTGTTTTAGGATGAGCCTATAGGGGTAGGACCTTTAGGCTAAGTTATTACCTAGATCACTATTAGACCCTACCTGGCCTAGGAATGTATGAAGATTAAATTTCAAGGCATGTATGCACATGAGAGCATGGATAGAGGTGATATAAGTTTTTTTAGGCATTATCAAAAAAATTGAGGTCAATACTCGAAGGAAAAGTACATGAATCATTATTTGAGGCCTTCTCGAGCTCATAAAATGAGGTCTCAAACCTGAGAAGCACTTTTATACATTCATTGGCATGTGTAACCTCTACATGGGAATCTGAGATGTTAAGGAGAGATGAGGAAGGGTCCTAAATAAGATCTCCAGAGATGGCAATCCTTTATGAATAATCGTTAACATCAAAACTTGTGTTAAACCTCCTTAAACCCCTAATAAGGACCTAATATGAAATATTTTGTTCAAAATAGCTTAGGATGTATTCAAATGCATAGATAAGATATTGGATCATGTATTAAACTCTCCTAAGTACCTCTAGGTGGTGGTGGCTAGTCAGATGAGAGATAAAATGTATAGATATAGGCTTATTTGTCAAGATGTTATTGTATCTCTCAAAATTTGAACTGGTCAAGAAAGTAAAATGGATGGTAGAAAAAGATAGATAATCATTTCACATTTCCATGATGATTTATGGATATTTTCTAGCCTTAAAGTGTTCTAATTTATTCATCCAAGTAATCCAATCACAAATAGACCTACTGGTGTGAATAATGTAAAACCCACGCAGAGATGAAGAGATATATTTGAGGGTCTATGCATGATAGATTGATGTAATAAAGTGTATGAAGAATTTATTTATCACTTTTATATCATAATCATGCTCTAGAGAAGCTTTGGAGGTTAAATATATGGTGAAAAAGTTGCTCACAAAATGTCATGTCTGGTTCAAATAAGATTGTGAAATATATGGTTAAGAAATTGGTCTGCAAAACTAATATTTGCCATTAAACCATATGAATTTTATATTTTAGGATGTTATTAATATATCATAGGAAAAATTTTATGCATCGGTATTCATTAAAATTTTATACATAGGCATTGGAGGTCTAATTCATCATGATTGGTTTTTGAGGTGAATTGGCAGTTTTGAGTAAGCAAGTTGTAGAGATGTTCTTGAGCCTTTATCTCCTGAGTGAAGGTGTTCAAATAATTTTATGATGACTCTAATGTCATGTATAATATATTTTAATGTTTCATTTTTCATAATTGAGTATCTTAATGTTGTTTAATCTTCTTTGTTGTAAGACAAACTTTTGAGGTACATAGGCCTAATAAGGTAATTTTTCCTAAAAGTGCTTTCATGGTATGAACAAAGGATGTAGCTATAGTCAAGAATGGAATAGGTCAAAATATTTCATTGTATAATTTTTCAAATGATTTTTTATTATTTTAGAGATCCATCTGGGCCCAAGAATATCAAGTTTTGGCATTAAGAGGACAAACCTAATGTAATTAGGTCTCCATGTGACCTGAAGGAGGAGTAAGGAATAATTAAGTTATGACAAACCAAAATGGGTTCAAATTATTATTTAATCATGTTCATAATATGTATTAATATCTATTTTTTGGCTGACCTAAGATTTTAAAGGTGTATATTTGACCAAGTGGTGAGTGACCATGAGACTAGTATATATACAAGGCAGTTTAGGCCTATTTATGTGTGCGCAAATGAAGAAAATAAAAGCATGCATAGTTGATTAGAATGAGGTCTTGAAATGAGACCATATATAAGATAAAATGTGTGGTGATGAAAATTTATGAGGTGGATGAGTTGGTATTGAGTCACTTAGGGAGTTGGTGCTTCCTTGCAAGTAGGTGCTTCTTAAAGCCTAGTCAAGTGGGTGCTTGACTTTATTAGGGTTGGTGTTCTAAGTTAAGTTGGTGCTCAATATAATTTGGTCTTTTGTTTCATAGGAAATTAGTCTATTTTCAGATATAATAGTACTTTTTATTCCCCTTGAGGGTTTCTCACTCATATATGTGTTATCTTGTTTCATGCTCATCTGAATAGTTCTTTATGATTTGCTAGATTTTTATATTTCTTCATAGTTCATGAATGATTGAGTATAATTGAAAGAAAGTTTTTAAACACTAACTCACCCCCCCCACCACTCTTAGTAATTTTCCTTCCAACAAGAGGGTGAGCATGCCCCAAATTTTGTATAAGGATGAATTTTGCCATGTTCATTGAGAGCACAAAATCTCAGTCACACAACTCAAGTATAATCAATCTTGCCAATCTAACCAATTTATCCAATCTCTCCCAAGTAAATTGGTGTAACCATATCAACCTAAAATAAAATAATCATAGTGATAATTCCATCGAGGGAACATAATCTTGATCACACTAATAAAAAAGAGCCAAATTGTAGCAGATAAAATCCCAAATGGTGCACTTTAGTAAGGTTAGTGCATATATGTATGTATAATTTTGAAAGTGTATCTATAATTTGGTGCAAGTACACCTTAAACATGTCTCAAGCTGAAGTATTTGTCAAAATGTAACTTATACACTGTAACATGTATATAATATGTATCATAAATTTAAAAAGATATGTCCCAAATATATGCCCAATGCATAGAATTATATCCCAAATGCATATTTGAATCATGTAAACTATGTAAATTGAATAAAATTATGCCCATTTTGTCAATTGTATGTATGTTAAGTCATGTCTTCTATGACATTCCCTCACTAATATCCCCCCCTTTGAGGTGAGGGGATTACAAAATTGATAATCATGTTATCTCAAAAGGATAAGACAATTATGTTGTATCTACATGAATCATGTAGTAAAGCAGCATTTAATAGTGTCATGTCGAATTAGATATATCAATGAATCTCAAATATACATACACAACAAGCTCTAAAATGCATGATAATAATCATGGAAACATATAAGAGATAGCAAGCTCAATAAATAATAAATCACATGCACAAGAGTACTCAAATATCACTCAAAGAGGGGTCTAAGGAGACTATAAACAAGAGGCATGTTCAAAGTCTGCACATGCAAGTGGAATATATGTGCAAATGCCTACAAATAAAATAAACAAGTGACACTCAAGGTAATGCAGCAAAAAAATCAAAAGAACATGTTCAAATTTTCCACTATCAAGACAAATAAGAAAGATAGAAGTACATTCAAGTAAGCTAATATAAATATATGAAGTAATGAGACATAAGCAACTAGTATAAGTATATCATATGAGTCCCTACATACATTTGTTAGTAAAATGTCATGTAGTATAGCATATAAAATACACTATGTAAGATATCAACATGAGTATAAGCATGTGTAAGATATATAAGCTCTATAAGATAATGTAAAATGATCATAAAACAATAGAATATGTGTCAATCATGATCATATAGAAGTAAGATGCTCCCCGCGTAGTGTATCACACTAGAAGAGGAAAAATCCAACATTTGCATGCTTGAGATATCATGGGTCTAATGTATACCTCTATCACACTTAATTTACATGTGAAACATATGTGTGTATATAAATTATATGATATCTACTAACATAAAATAAACAACGTATGAAAAAGATAGAAAACATGTGAAATGCTAAATATTTTTGGTATTTTTTGAAATTATTTGAATGCTTTTGTATTTTCATGAATATTTGATACTTTTTTGGATTGTTTGGAAAGAGAGTGATAGCTAAAAATCCCATATAAGGGATTTTCATAGGTTGATTTATACTTTAAATGTGGTATAATAAACTGGTCATGTTGTCAAGGATCATTTATATGCGTCAAATATGAATGTGTAGAACTTGTGATGCTATGTGTGTGTCTTATAAGAAGTAATGGTGGTGAAGTAGTATAAAATGTGTATGGGTTCATAGAATCAATTGTTTAATATTCTATAATATCTTTGGTGTAATATTAGGTTACATATTTTAAAACATGGTTTTCCATTGTAGGTAAATGGCTAGGTCATAGAGGTATGAATAAGGATCTTGAAGAGTCCACTATAGCTCGTTGATGTAAAGACCTCTCAAGTATGGGGTGCCTAAGAAAGGGTATTTCTTGTTACTTATCCTTTCACACATGATTAACCTTAGTAGGTTGTATAATCAACTATCATGGAACAAACTTTGTCTATTACAAATGATGTTCATATGGAATCCCAAAAACTATAATTACCTTATTGGTAGGAATATACATAAGAAACTATGCATGGTGAAAGGTATTGAAAATAGCTTATGTATCCAAGGATGACCCAATAAAATATCAAATACTCCCATATGTGTTATAACTAAAAATATAGTGGTCATATGTGTTAGACCAACCTGCATAGGTAAATCAATCTCACCAAAAACTTTTTGTTGCTTTCCATCAAATGATTTTATCATTTTAGTTGAAGGGAATAAGTCATCACGTGTATAACCCAAATGTGTGAGTAATTTCATAGTACATACATTTTCAATAAGACCATTTTCATTCATAAAAATATGTATATGTTGATGATTAATATATGCCCTAATAAATAAAGAATGAAGATCTAAGTCATCATCCACAATCTCAATATCATAAAATGAAATATAAGGTCTCAAAACCATAGGATGTATCTCATGTATAAATGTACCAATAATCCCATCTAATGGGTGCCCATAAAGGGATAGAGGATGACGTGCATGATATTCCATTTGCACTTCCAAGTTTGTCTTAGAATGAAGTGATATTGTATTAACCATGGTAGTTGTGTCTTTTTTATCCTTAGTAGGTTTTACCTTGTAACTTGGTTTGATATGAAACTTTTTAGTAGATTTACTTAGTTTGTTAACTACATACTTGAGTATGTTTAATGCAATAAGTTTGATTTCTTTATCTTGAATAATATGGCATAAGTCATCAAAATATTTGATTTCATTGAAAACAATAGACTCGTGTAAAGGAGAAAGCAAAATTTTCTTGAATGTCTTGAAGTATTTGTCATTTTGGGCAACATTGTCTTATATCTCAAGACATATTCATTAATTTTTTCATTATTTCCTTGTTTGATCTTGGAAATTTGTACATATGACATATTTTCAGTAATGTTGATTGAAAAAATGTGCTAAAAATTGATCAACTAAGGATTTGAATGCTTTAAATGATTGTATTGTATATCATAGAACCATCTCAAAGCATAGTCCTTTAAGTTTCTATTAAATAATCTAGTCAAAAGTTTGTAATCAAAAGCATAATCAAGGGATGCCACATAACAGAATCAAATATGTTACCAACATCACCCTTGCCATCATAAAATGTGAATTTGGGTTCAAAAAAACTAGTTGGTAAAGGGTAAAATATATATTAGCTGCAAGAGGGTTATGTAATACATCTTTTGAATCAATAACATGAGGTGATTTCAAATCATTTTTCTCAATGTTTATAACCTTAGCTTGCAAAAGTTTTATAATTTGTACAAGATCTTGCACATTTTGATCACTAAGGTTTGAATTTTGAGAAGTCGCCAAAGGGGATGCAAACATTTTTGTCGAAATAGGAATTGAAACTGGTAGTTGGGTTGAAGTACAAATGGTTCCAATGGAAGATGTAGCAATACTTGTATTTGTTTCGAAGAACATTGCTTTAAAAACATAACCCATGCCCCCACTATATATAATATGTAATGTTGTATGTTAGGAATTTTATCTTTAGTGCTCAACTTATATGTTTGTAAGTATGTGTGTGTGAAATAATAAATAATAATGTAATAAAGTGATTTGTGAATAAACTTATGTATATATACTAGGAGAAAATAAAGTTATTTGTTAAAAGATACTAGGAGATAATATGAGAGATTTCAGGCAGGGGTCGAGAGATATAAGGGATTTGTGATTAAAGTTGACTTGTATTAAGGAGATCATTGTAATATATATTTCAATCTCTCATGGTGAATAATATGTCATGAATGGATTAATATAGAACATTATTAGTTTTGTGTGTTTAGTTTGTATAATCTGCATCAATTCTTATTGATGGTATCAGAGTGAGTTATTTCTCTATTGCTAATATGGAGTGTTAATATGTGAATGGGTAGCTTGATAGCATTCCATGTTTCCCCAATTTATCATCTAATATATGATTATTAGTGTATTCATTTACATGGTTTTGTAATCTATATTTTTAGTTTACAGACATTATATAATTACTTATAGGCTCTTCAGACAATGATCTGATGAATATTTATTTTTAGATTTTCAAGCAGATATCTATTGATGCGTTACACATTTCAATTAGAATTGTTTGTGTCATTTATTGAATAATGCATGAGATGATAAATGTATTAGAGGCATTTTATAGTTTGTGCATTAGAGACTTGAAGGATTTTAAATACAAAAGGAAAAATGTGTCCTTGTAGGAGAAGCATGAGCTTAACCAGCCCTCATAAATTAGTGGGTTCCACACTCTCCACGAATCATAAAATTCATACCAAAAAATACTAAATTTTAAAAAAATGTGATTGGTTGTCCAACTAAAATCAACTAATTTATGAGTGCTTGATAAATTTGCTCCTAAGAGAAAGGGACGTGAATTGTAAGTGGTAGAAAAAGCATTATAAAACTAAAATTTTAAGAAAAAATTAAGAAAATTTATTTGATGAGTAATGTGCCAACATCTGATCAAATATATTCCTTGCTTTAGTCTAGACTCCACCTTGTGTATGAATTTTGGTCATTTTATGTATTCTACTGTGCAAACCATTCAACTCCAAATCCATGCATTGTGAAGATATTATTAAATGTGTAGTTAAAAATAAGGTCCAATTACATAGCATCCAATTTTTTTGGAGCAACTTTCACCTTCATTTCTATCACAACCATTGAAATGTGCAAAATAGTATGAGCATAATAAGCACAAAGATCATCCAAAGTTCATTGTCTCCATGTAATTATGGGAAAGTGTAGAGGGGATTACGCATTTTATTTATGTTATAAGTCTTGGAATCATTTGGTTCACATTAAATTAGTACGTGGAATTTGCTAAGTATTCCCTTTGTGATTAGAGTTATTTTTAATAGGACTAGTAAGTAGTTTGTCTTTAGTCATTCGTTTTGTAATATTAGTCTATTTCTAAATCTTAATGAGTCAATATGTTTTATTAATTTTTGTTTGTTTTTTTTACTACTGGAATACTTAACATTATATTGATATAAAAAATATAATTACATAAGATTACAAATTAAAGCAACTAGACACATCATGGCTCAAACTCCTTATCAGAGGAACAACCTAGCTCCAAAATAATAAAATTAGTCAGTAAAGGCATGACCTAAAAAAACTAAAAATAACTAGATAATAGATTTTTAAACGTAGGTTGTTGTCCCAAGAGGAGGAGGTGGATGATCATCCTTTGGAAGCACCAACCAAGTGGGTGGCTCCATGTTAGGAATATCTGGAGCATTCCAGCCATCTAAGGGGCCATCATGAATAGTGATAGGCCAACCATCAGTCGATTGTGCAAGAAAAACAATTATTTTTAGAGACCACTACGAAGGACCAACATCAAAATTACCATGAGAACTCCAACCACCCTCTAGGAGAGGGTGAAGAGAAAAGTGTTCCCTGCTTCTGGACTGACTTCTACTTCGATGTTTATTGGGAGGAGGAAGTGGTGGGCTGTAAGGCAAGCCATCAGGGGGAGCCCTACTCAAAGTGCAAGGGGCACTCCCTTAGTGGTTTAGGGTATTTTGCAGGTGGCAGAGGTCCAGATCCATCTTTTCCACTTGGGATTAAATTTGCAAATAGATCGAAGAAATAACAACCTTTTAATTAACAGAAAATGAAATTTCATAGGTCTCATGATTAAAAATAGCATTGTTCCTACCTTTCCATAATTGAAAGCGATAATTTTTAAAGAAAGGAAATAGAGGCCAACCAATTAGAATAATCCCCAAAGAGTGCCTATTGATAAGAGAAAGGCTCAGAGGGATAAGGCTGAAATAATGAATGAATCCAATGCTAGGTAGATTGGGCTTTCAGATAAAACCAGAACATATGTTTAAAGGATTTTATATGCTTGCAATCTAAATAGAAGGGTTGGGGAATGAGAAGGTGGAGAAGCCTCTCACCAAGGGGAATTCCTTGATAAATTAAACACCATAAAAAATGGTCCATCTTGGACTCCAAGCTAGGGTGCCACACACGATCTAGATAGATGAGCCAAGTCCTAAGAGAGGACTGGAGGCCCCAGTGCTTGTTGAGCTTGTCTAAAGCTAGAGAGAATGGAATCATCACCTAATAAATAAGCCTAGGAGAGTATCTCTTAAAATGCATATTGGAGTTCCACCTTCAGTATTTTCACCAGGCCCTATGAGGCTATAGGCCAAGTTTATGTAAATAACATTAGGTATCAACTCCTAAATGTAAAGAATAGAAGGTAAGTCCTCTTGTTTAATTGAAACTTGATTTTTAATTCAGGCTAGGGAATTTAATCTCTGGAGGTAACTAAATATCAAATAGTGTGAATCCCTTTTCAAAATAATCATAGAGCTTTAATATCAAGTAATTTAGCCAGGGGAATGGAGGAAGTAGTAAAAATAGGGGACCACCATAAGCTATGGTCATTAAAAGACAACCCTATGGTTGTTTGTTGTTTTTAGATTAATAAATAATATAAGTTTAATGTTGTTTAAGTTTGTTGTTAAGATTTAGTATTTGTTAGTTTTTTTTAAATTATTATTTTTAATTTATTATAAAAGTCGAGTGTCAAAACTTGTTTAGAGTGCCATAAAGCAATTTTATACCTTTGTTACTCAATTTTATTATGATTATCAAAGTTTAAAGGTGTGTCTTGTTAGAATATGTTTCGTTTATGTCATTGTCAATATTGTTTCATGTTAAAATTTGGGTTATTGTCGCTCAAATAAAAATAAGTGTGATGTGAAAGTTAAAATTTTCTCTTGTACAAACATATTTTTGAGATAACCTAACATCTTGGAAAGATATTATCAAAATTGTGTAGGATGGAGTTTCATCTAAAAAATGACATGTAAGTAGAATTTCAATTTGAACTTGAATGCAAAATTTTATAAGTAGCATTCAATAGGAGGATGGACGCAATAGATGAAAGAGGATAAATAGCATCCTCTTGTCAAATACTAATGGTGAAGTCACACAATGATATAGTGTCATGTTTTTTTAGTATTTTTTTATTATGTGGTGTGGTAGAAAATAAGAACATAACATCATCTTATTCATGTGTATTATAATAAGTGTGCAATTCCAAATGTAATCCCCTGATGTAAAAATGTAGTGGAGTACTAATCAAAAAATGTTGCAGCATTCATGATACTTGTAAGGGTTATTGATCATCCTGTGTAAAACCATCTGTAAGGGTTGTTGGTCATATTGTATAAAACTATTTGTATAGGTTTTTGGTTGAATCCTATGAAAAATCACTTGTAAATGTTGTTGGTTAAAAACTATGAAAAACCATTTGCAAAGGTTGTTGGTTGAAGCCTATGTAAAACCATCAATATACAAGTGTGAAGGATGAATATAAGTGTGGGTCCTTGTTCATACTTGGGTGGTTGTTATATCCATCCATGAAATCCACTTGTGAGAATATAGTTTTGGAGAGTTGTGCATTGACACATGTATATCAAGATCATAAGCAAGCAGAGGAGGCATGTTGCAGTCCCAGAACATGATGGTTTCTACCATATTTTCACTAAGGGGGGATTATTAAGAATATTATGTGTATTGATCACATTATATGTTTATAAGTGAGTGTGTGTGAGATAATAAATAATAATATAATAAAGTGATTTGTGAATAAACTCATGTAGATATCTGAGGAGAAAACAAAGCTATCTATTGAGAGATACTAGGAGATAATATGAGAGATTTTAGGGAGGGGTTAAGAGATATAAGGGATTTTTTATTAAAGTTGACTCCATATATTAAGGAGATCATCCTCCTATATATTGTAATCTCTCATGGTGAATAAGATGTCCTGAATGAATTTGTATAGAATATTATTAGTTTTATATGTTTAGTTTGTATAATCTACATCAATTCTTATCATTGTGCTCAAGGGATGAGAAACATGAATATGAGGACTTCTCAAAGCTCTAATAGCATGATCAATATATACACATGGTTGTTCATCTATGCATTTAGTTTTTTAGTGTCTAATATAGTATGTAGGATCTTATGAATATCTTTAGGATTTTCATGAATATGCTCACAAAATAATTTAATAATCTTAACTTGTTCATGATCTACTTGTTCATTTTCATTATCCTCATACATTTCATTAATCTCATGATTATATATATCTTATTTAAGAAATTTTCCATTGTGTGGATCATTATCATTAATTTCACTCTCGATATTAGGAGGCATGGTATTATCTTGAGAAATTTTAGATAGCCCAAGGGTTCAAGTTATTCAATAGGAACACCACTTAATATAGGGTTATGCCTAGGTTTCATGCAAAGAATAGAACATATATGAATAAAAACAACAAAAAAATATCTTAGGAGGCTGAAAAACCTAGAACAAACTAAGATTTTCATGGATGACTTAGAGATCGGGTTCAAAAAATGTTTGACCATTTTTAGAATTAAGGGTTGGGAGGAATAGGTTATTCAAGAGTGAGATAACCTATTCCTAAAAGTAGGCAACTTAAATAATTTAGTTTATGATATTCTATTTCAATGTTGAATTATGAAAATACTAAATATAGAAAGTACAATGTTAAATAATATTTTGATTACACAATAACAAATAAAAAATAATATTTAGCTTATGTAATGATGTGTAGATAGATCTAAGATGTATAGGTGTAGAAATAGGTTGTCTGATGTTCAAGTAACAATCATTAAATTCTAGAAATATTTTTTTTGGTTGCCTAGGTACTTGCACTACCTTGTGGACACTTTCATCTATGCTACTGTCTAAATCCTGACATAATTATCCTGTATAGAATATTTGATGTATCAAGCTGTAACCATTTGGATATTTCTAAGTTTTTAGCCACCTTTTATCTAATTTATTTGGATCTCATGCACATGTTATCGATGATTATTTGTAACTTAAACCCTAGCTCTCCACCTTAGATTATGTTAGCTTGCAAAAAATTGTTTAGTGGGCTCATGGTGTCGAGCTGACCTCAAAGACCCCTCTATCAATAAGTATTGCCTACATATCTAATACTCCAAGAAGGACCTTAGAATTATGTAGTTATCCCATATTTGTGGGAATGTGTGTGCACAAAGGTGCAATATACTAAATGATAATGCATGTAGTGATCTAGCTTGTAACTTGATAAATATGGCTCATGGGTTATCTTTTGAATGCTTTAGACTTGTAGTATTATAGCTCCTTGATATGAAAATATGGATGTATATGTAAGAATAACTTAGTTGTGAAATTGATTGATTGAGCTTGAATACATGATTTCTTGGTAATTGATAGTTGTCTAAATGAATTAGATTTGACTTGTATTTATACGTGTTCTTTTGAAATAATCTTCACATAAGGGTTAATAACATTCTTAGGGAAACACATACACTTTGAAAGATTTTCAAATTTGAGTGTTTGTAAGGTAAGGATAGTTGTGTTAGAGTAAAGATAATAATGTTGATGTTAATGTCACAACCTGATCGCAACTACCTAAGATAAAGGAGAGTTGTTGAGGTTCTATAGTTGATTGTGAAGGATATATATCAATGTTCAAGTGTTATGTGGTAACATGTGATTAAGATAATTAGAATAATTAGGGTTATATTAAGAAGTAAGTAATTAGACCCAATGAAGTGGTGAGTGTGAGCATTTTGGATACAAGAAAGTTCAAACTAAAAGGATAGAGCCCTAAGATATATTTATCAAGTGTACAAGACTGGTTTAACATATAAATCTAAATTTAAGCATGTACAATTGACTACTAGAATTTTATACAACATCATTGATTTTATTAGTAAACCAATACCAAGTAAGGTAATTATTATTATTATTATTATTATTATTATTATTATTATTATTATTATTATTATTATTATTATTATTATTATTATTATTTTCTCATTTTCAAAAGTTATTTAAAGTATTTTTATTTTATGTGTTATTCCCTATTACCTCTAATATTTCTTAACTAGTCTTAAGTCCACCTCATACCCGACCATACCACTTCTTGTCACATCCACCCATAACACCCTCATGATGTCAATTCTTGTCTAATTCCCTAAAAAAATTCATTAATTCTCCCTCTTGTGTGTCCCCCATCTCTTAACCACATTCTAAAAATAAACCCTCATAATTCACTTGAGGAAAAGTGTTTACCTTAAGTTGGGGGAAATAAAAATATAACTTGCATTTATCTCCTTTATCTTGATATAGACTTTAGACATTGAGTTGGGGGGATAGTTCAAACTTATATCAAATGTAGCAATGTCAACAAATAGATGTCAATCATTGCATGGAAAACTTTGATAAGGATTTATTCATTCTACTACTAAGCTCATCATCTTCAATAGTCGAAACACATGCAACTCTAGAGCTAATTAAGGAATAATTCATATCATTTTTGTAAGGAGTTTTATACTTGCAATAATTCTGGTCTGACACCTATAACTACTGATGTAGCCTACCTATAACAAAGGTTGTAGCTTGTTATTTGTTGTAGATGATTAAAAGAGATGCCACATGTCATGATCAAAGGACCTATAGTTTGTTGTTGAATTTGAATGAAATATAAATTCATTTCCAAATAAAGATTATTCCAAAAGTTCTTAATCTATTTAGTGTATTGAACCATGATTGTCAAGATTCCTCTTCACTATGATTGAACCTTAAGAAGGTTATGCAATTATGAAAATATTATACACTTGTTAAAAGTGAGATTCATGACATCTCAGTTGTAAATGCCTCTCATACTACTACTTTAGGTATCACTATTTTAAATATTCCTATTGCTCATACCTTTTATTCATTGAATCTCTAGAACAAAGCATTAAATAAACTTCAGCATATGAGAGGTGGATGGTGCTTGTTGTATGTTTAAAAAAAATATTTTCTAGTTATTAAAAGATAAAAGTGATTGCATAAGGATTAGGAACTTGAAAAATAACAACTTAGAGATTGATGTAGTAATAACTAGGTTGTATTCAAAGTTGACTAGAATATGGTAATTATTAATGAACATGTTGACATGTAGAACACTATCTAGGGTATATACATTACAAAGAACAATTGATCCAATTTTAGATAGGCAAAATTATTTCAAGATATAAGGATAAAATAAGTTCTCTTAATTATTTCTATTAAAGTCTATGTTTCTAGTTCTATGATTATAGATTTTCTATGGTTATGTAGTCATATTTGATAAGGCTATTGATCGAGATATTTCACTGAGATATTGATGTTAATTAAGGATGACAAATGAGTTGATGGCTTATACATGAGTAGATTAATTTGCATAGCTAGATCTTAGAGAAAAATACCCATGACTAAAAAAATTAAGTAACCATTTGAAAAAAAAACATACAGTTCTTGTGATGGAGAGACTTCACCACTCCATCATAGTAGAAATAACATTGCTTTTGTTAAAATTTCAATGCTTCAAATATTAGGATAAATTGATGAACACAAGGAGATGAAGAAATGCCAGAAAATTAATAAAGATAAAGGATGCCTTCTAGATACACTATTGAGGATGCCACCTTATGATTTAAAAACTATTTGTGCACATTTCATTTCTTATTTTGACCAAAATTGAATTAATATTATTTGCATAAGGACATGCAAATATTTAAGTTGGGGGGTTGTGATGAGACCTAGAAATGACCCTCATCTTATTATTTAGTCTTCCTAAAACACCTTTCTATGTTTCTATGCACACTCTTTTGGCTTACATTGTGTTTATATATACATATATTATATGAATAGTGTATATGCATATTGTTCTAGTTAAAACTAGTTATCTTCATATAAATTAATATGATTTAATGGATTGACTATTTTTTATATTACTAATGGTGAATGGAAGGTGCAAAAATTTTATAACTCTTCATGTGAGATGTTTCATATCACAGCTAGAAAGGAAATAGATATCCATTGAGCTTGTTATCAGGTTATAGCCAATATATGTTGGCACCCGTAGCCACTATTATATTTCATACACTTGTATCAACTGAGTGTAGTCCACATGCAACAACTATTGGAGGTGATTGTTTATTATCTTTGAACAATTAATACTAACTATCACCGTTCTAACCGACTCAAAAAAAATTGGAAGGTTGTTTTCCCAAGCTAGAAGGCATTACAACTACTTTTAGCATCTTCATTCTCATTAGACCCCTTCATTTCTATGGTTGAAACATCTTATTCTACCAAGCTACATGTTGTTTTCCTTCATGTTATTTTAGCATAGTTCAAGTTTATGGTTTTAACCTCCACAATTCTAAATCAACTAAATAAAACACTGCCTTGTCTATTTAAGAGAGAAGTTGTACATTGTAAGAGTTCAATTTAGTGCAGTTGAATACAAGTAGGATATTAGAATAGAATATTGGTGACAAAGCTTTATAATTAGATTGTAATCAACATTGTAACAATTTCTTTGATGCTAAAGTTGAATTAATAAAAATTACCTTGATCTAATTTTTTCCTAAGCAAGGAGGGAAGTTAACCTCTAGTCCAACTAAGGTAGGGTCCACTCACAAGGAGTTGATGGATTACTTTTCCATCTGTTAATTAATTTTTTTTGGATGTGCATTTCACTTCATTTTATTTCTATAAATGTGCATTTCAGTGTTGTGTGGAAAGCTTCCAAATCTATATTAGCATTTACTTTCTTGCAATTTACTTTCCATAAGTGTAATTTACTTTCCTATCATTTACATTTTGCAAGAGTGCTTATTATATAACAAGTATCTATTAATCCTCTTAGTATTGCATGCACTTTAGTATTGTATATACAGTGAAGACTCCTTGCAAAGTTATATGTCCTTGGGTTGACAATTAAGTCTATGTTATGTGACTAGCTCTCAGGTTATATCCTCTCAAGTTGAAGTAGATTTCCTTAAGCTAAGAGATAACAATAGGAATTTTTCTTTCTACAGAGGGTGGCCCTCATTGTGGGCTAGTCATAGGCCTTTTGGTTTGGTGCCTTCCGGTACAGATGGGTAAAGCAAAATGCCTAGATTATTTCTTACAATTTCACCCACTCATCGGTAGACTGAGGAATGCGCTGAAGAAAATTCTAAACAAGATGGTTGGGGACACATACCTAATGATTCACAGTTGGGGAGATAAGCCAGAGAGTCCACCACCTCCTCCTCCTCCATATGTGGGTTTGGTTTCACTAATAGCTTAATATCTTGATTCTTTCTATTTGTGATTTTGATGTCACTGGGTATGTAATCTTGTTTTGATGTTGTTGTAGGCATTACTGGTATTAGTCATGATGTGATACTTGTTATACTTTTACTTAAGGTGTGCTTTCATATCACCCGTCTTTTTGGTCTCGTAGATAATATTTTTTTTATTTACAAAAATATAATGTATGCTTTCAATCCAAAAACAAATCTTAAACAGAAACATTTCATAAAAAAAGTGTCTTTCAAATATGTCCAAAAAATCTTTGTCAAGCCTACGCTCGTCACCATATTTTAAGGATTTATTTATCTTTTGGAAATATGCCATGTTCCTCCTCTTCAAAATTTATACCTTAATTCATAAAAAAATCATGATAACAATCTCATTTTCCAATTGGCTAGAATAATAATACATCCATTAAACAAATCTTATTAATGAATCATTTCAACTTAGAGCATTTATAATTTATATCTTTAATACATTAATTTGTCTTGTTATAGTTTGATGACAATTCCAAACTGGATATCAAAGTTATTAGACTCCAAGGGGATTAAATATGAGCCAGTATTTAATGAGCTTTTAAACTACTCTTGTCCCACAACTCAAAAGTACAAAAAGGAAATACCAAATGTATTTTCAAAAAATTAAGTTATTTGAAATCTTATTAATAAATCATTTCAATTCAAATTATTTGTAATTAATATCTTTGATACGTTTAAGTAAGATTTGATGGCAACTTTTATCTAAATATCACATACATTGAGGTCACAAGGAATCAACCCCTGACCCAGCATTTAATGAGCTCTTAAGCTACTTTGGGACACAGCTATTAAATCATATAAAAGAAATATGAAATATATATTTAAAAATTATACTTAAAAATATATATATATATATATAATTCAATTAAATTAAAAGTAATCATACTATTTGAAGGTAATAAATATTAAAATCAATACGCAACAAAATGTACTTACTTTGAAGATGTGAACCATATTATCTAGATATGTGCTCTCTTGTAGCCATTGGAAAATTGGAAGCTAAGCCTAATATATAGGCTTTTCTAAAGGGTACCAGTGTCCAATACCTTTCATACGTGCAAGTACAGGAGGCTTATAAAAAAATGCTAGAAAAACCTTCACATCCTTGTTCCCCAAAACAGATGCACCTGCCTGTATGCATAGACAGTATGTTGCACCTGCCATTGCCATTTCCTGACCCTTTTTATGTATGGCAGCAACATATACGTTCACAGTCGTTATGCATTTGCAGAATTTATATATCACATTTCATCAATTGGTGCTACTAAATGCTGCAGAATCGAACAGAATTCCCTATGAAGATGGTTGGACATGGTGGGAAGTTTGTGGGTTTTCATGGCAAATGCATGAAAGTCAGATGAAATTCCTGAGAGCATTGAACAGAAATTAATTCTTGCCATGGAGATTTCATTGTCATGTTGCAGGTTTAACTCTGTCTTTTCAATGCACGGAAGGCACTGTCATTTCATATCATTTCTTTTTTTTCCTGTTCTGTGCCGTTGACTGGTATTTACAGCAGCTAATTGTTCCATCAAAAGACAAATTACAACTAAATATAATCATTGCAGACTGCACTTGGCTCCACGTGAACGTACTCATCAGTTATCATTTTTAGCGGGATACGATTTCTACTACCAGGATTTAATGTATCTTATCTACGCGACAGTGTCTTCACTGAAAATGTTAAGAGCATAAAACTGTGTAAAGGACAACTTCCAGTTTCTTTGCAAAAACAATCCCTTTTGAAAATCATGATTGGTGTCTCTGATCAAATTTGCCCATTCATTGTTGACAACTCAAAAATATTTGTATTTTTGGGACCTTAAGATTTTCTAACGACGTTGTTTATATATGGTTTTAGTTAAATTTTTAACTTTTAGAAATAAATTGTGTTGTTTTTATTTGTTTTGATATTTCTGATCATCATCTGTGATCATTAAGATAATCTTTATCATCTGTGATCATTATGATAATTTCAAACACTGAGGTAAATAAAAACAATAATTTATTTTTAAAAATTAGAAATTTAATTTATATGGACTGTGAAAATATAAAATATCATGATTTTAGTTGTTTGATTTTTTTTTTCTTTTTTTCCTTTATTATTATTTTTTAAAAGATAATTTGTTCTATATTTTTCAGTTAAGAGAAGAAAGATCACGAATAATGATTTGAAATGTCGAGGTAAATAAAAACTAACAATTTCTTTTCAAAACTAGAAATTTAATTTATGTGGATCGTGAAAGTATAAAATATACTGATTCCAGTTGTTTTTTTCTTCTTCTTCTTGTTTATTTATTAAAAATATTTTTTTAAAGATAATTTGTTATATATTTTTAGGTTTGTGTAATTTCTAGGTATAATCTTTCCACTCATTTTATTTACAAATAATTTTATAACATAATATTATATTAATATATGAAAAAAACTCTTTAATAAAAAAATAATAATATATTATAATATATTTTTTTAAATTAATAATAAGTAATAAATTAATTTATAAATTATTTTAATTATAATTTTTATAAAATGAAATGGATATCCTTTATATTTAGTTTGGAAATAAATTCACTATTATTTTTCAATAAAAATTTGAAATTGTTAATTTATTATTTTTAAAATTACTGAATTTACACCTCAAAAATCATATTAAATTAAAATTTTAATAAATATAAATTAATAAAATTCTATTAAATTTAATAATAAATTGAAAAATAGATCAAACTATATATAAAAGACTTTTTTATTATATAAATAAAAATTTCCACTGTGCAAGAGATATAGGGATTAAGAAGTTGGGTGGAGGTAAAGCAAAAGATCTCGTTGCACTTCAAGCCGAATATTTGAAGTGGGGCATGAAAACTCTTGCACCGCACATCACTGAAATCTTCAACAAAATCTGCCAAGAAGGGTTTTCGAAAGATTGGACAATCAGCGTTGCAATACCACTTTTTAAGAGTGGTGATGTTAACAATCCCTCCAACTACAGGACTATAATGATCAATCCCCTCTTTGCTAAACTTTTTGGCAGCATGATAGAAACTAGGATCAGCAAATGGGCAGAAGAAAACCATAAACGTGCTAAAGGGCAAGCTAGTTTTAGGCCAAAGCACTCGACAGTGGATCATTGTGTCACTCTGAGACACATTATTGAAAAAGAGTGAGAGAAAAAGGAAGAGGTTTTTTGTTGCTTTGTTGACTTCAAAAAGGCTTTTGATACCGTTCCAAGAGACAAGCTTTGGTTCAGGATGGAAGAATTGGGGATTCCTAGGCATCTCAGCGTTGTTGTTCATAAGATATACAAAGAGGTGAAAGTGAAAATCAGAACTTCAGATGGCATTTCAGAATGTTTTAGGAGCGATATCGGGGTCAAACAGGGCTGCCCTTTGTCTCCTACTTTATTTGGTTTATATATTGACAAAATGGAAGAGTGGTTAAACATACAAAAGGGTGAAGGCATTCAGCTAGGTGAATTTGTTATAAAGCTGCTCTTATATGCGGACGATCTCATTTTAATTGTCAAATATGCCTGTGGTTTGCAAGACCATCTATCTTCTCTTGAGCGCTTTTGCAAAATGGTGGGGATGTAGGTCAATATCAGCAAGACTAAAGTTATGATTTTCTCTAATAATAAAAAACAGCACCAACATGAATTTTATTACAATGGAAGTCTTCTCGAAGAGGTTGCGGATTATAAATACCTTGGCATCGATTTCAACAAAAAGCTAAGCTGGTCTAGCTGCAGGTATAAAAGGACATTAGGTGGGTGGAAGGCTTTCTATGCTCTTCAGAATAAGTGTCGTGAAGCGGAGTTGTGGGATTGGAAAACTATTCAAACCTTGTTCGGTCTTCTTGTGCTGCCAGTTGTTCTTTACGGGTGTGAATTATGGGCCATCAGCACTACTATAGCACAATGGAAACAAATCGAAGGAATCCAAAAGCGCTTGATTACAAGCAAGATTAAAATCAAAAGCACTGTTCCATATGACATCATGCTAAGTGAAATGGGCACTGTTCCTATCGAGGCACTTGCTGTGGTTCGCCTTTTAAGCTATTTAAAAAGAATCGAAAAAATGGAAGAGGATAGATGGCCTAAAGTTGTTTTTAGTGACACACTATGTAAGCGAAAAAGGACATGGATGCAACAAAACATCAAATGGATGAGTAAATGGAATATTCAATTCAATATGTGCCCCACAAATAATAAAGAAATAAAAGTCTTTGTTATGGAGAAATTCTACAAGAGAAATTGGGGAAGCGAGATCGGGAGGAAGAAACTATATTATATAAATGAGTTCAACCCCACTTGTGATCAACTCCAAAAAACGTACATAGGAGCCAACATTTCTTGGAGGGCTAAAATTCTTATTGCTCAGCTGAGAACCAACTCTCACTAACTTCCTTGTGAGACCGGGCGTTGGAAGAGGCCAAAGGAGGCTTGGGAAGAGAGAATTTGCAGATTTTGCAATTCTGGAAAAGTGGAAACTGAACAGCACTTTATTCTAGAATGTGAGGCCTACAAGGATAGCAGAGATAAATTTGCGGATACTATATGTGACAGTGCTTGGTATAACCTATTCAACAAAGAACACATTGAGCAATTAGGGGGGCTCATCATCAGTGTACACAAAAAGCGAACAGTGCTACTTAAATCTGCTTGAGTTGTCTTGTTGTCCCATAGGCTATTTTTAGTCTCGTGGACGTTAAAATTTTTATTATTATTATTATATTATTACTTTATTAAATATAATGAATATTTAAAACTAATAAATAATTTAAATTTAAATTTTATTTTTATTTATTTTATTTATTTATTTTGATATGATTTATTAAGTAGAGCATTCATTAAAAAAATAAATGATTACAAGTATAAATATTCTAAAAAAAATTATTTACTTAACATTAAAGAGAATGTGTTTGTATTATTTGACTTGATTTGTATTTAATTAATTATGTTTATTTTATTTAGTTATTTTTGGATATAATTTATTAGATATAATATTTATCAAAAAAATATGTTAATAGAAAAAGAAATTAGAGATGAAAAAATTGAAATGATAAATTATATTTATCATTCCTCCTCCTAATATATGAATTAAAAAAAATTATTTGAATAAATAATTAAAATATACATTCATAAACATTTCAAAAAATATTAAAATTTAATAAATCTAAAAACTATTTAATAAAATTAAAAACCTTATTTTGAATTCAAAATTAATATATAATAGATAACTAACAAATAATAAAAATTGATTAAAATAAAAATTATTTTTAAATTATGAAAATATAAAATCTTTAATTTAAAAAATAATTCTATTGAAAATAATTAACTCTAATTACTCTTTTGAATTCACCAAGAAAATTACATTAAAATTATAGTTTTAACTTAATTTAAAAGTTACCTTGTATGATCTGGAAAATATTGAAAAGGTTAAGTAGAGTGCATTGTTACCCTCTACCAGGGAAATGCAAATCTGAATGTCAAAAATACCCATATCCCTGACACCTGATACCAACCCACTCCTCACTCCTCAGTTCTTGGCACCTCTCCATTACCATCATTTTCCTTTATGACATCCTACAAGTCTAGAATATATATTATTTATCCCTGTATGAATCAATCCCATATAGAATTTAGAAATAATGAACTGGTTTAAGCACCTCCTTATGGATTTCTTCAAACTCAAAACAATTTTGTGTGCACAATTGCTGCTGTTTACCTTTATAAGTGCTGAGAACAGTGTGGAAACAGACTTAAACATGACCTTCATGGATGCTGAAGAGCTGGAAGGACTGTTTTCTGTAATGGAAGCCATTATAGACGACCCCAGTTGGAGATCCACTCATCCACATCCTTGTACTGATAATCAATGGCCTGGAATAAGCTGTGAAGGCACTCCTACTGACAATACTATTCTGCACGTAACAAAGCTTCACATAGGCCTGGATTACACTGCACCCTGTAGAAAGGATGCCATATTATCCCAAGCCATTGTAAAGCTCCACTTTCTGAGAAGCCTTTCTATCTTCAACTGCTTCCACATAACCAATACAACAATCCCTTCCCATCTCGTTAGATTATCTCATTCTTTAGAAGAACTGATTTTGAAATGCAACAGTGCTTTAACAGGTAAGATTCCTCCAGAAATCTCAGGGCTTAGTAAACTGAGAATTCTGAGTTTATCTCAGAATGGTCTAAATGGGTTTATCCCTTCTCAACTTGGGAAGCTGAATATGTTAAAACACTTGGATCTCAGCTACAACAAGCTTGGTGGGAGTATTCCTCAGGAATTTGGTGGACTCGAAAGCCTTTCTATTCTTGACCTCAGTGAAAACAATCTTCAAGGCTCCATTCCTCCCTCTGTAGGGAGCTTGTTATTACTGGAGAAAATAGACCTGAGTTACAACAATCTTAGTGGAAGGATTCCTCCGGATTTAGGGAAGCTGCATAACTTGTGCTTCTTGGCTCTAAGTCGGAATAAATTCACAGGACCCTTCCCTGCTACATTTGAGTCCTTGACAAATCTGCAATACTTGATGGTGGAAGGCAATCCTATGAAGTCTACTTTGCCAGATTTTTGGGGGTCGCTTCACAAACTGTCCGAACTGAGTCTTTCTTCTTCTGGATTTGAAGGTATAGATAGAAATATTGCCTTATAGTTTGTGCAATGGTTTAATGGATAGTTAATATTTAAAAAGAGACATGAGAGTGTATAAGGACTCTGAAAGTAAACAGAGTTATGAGAGTGTATAAGGACCGAAAGTAAATCAGAATATGTGTTTGTTGCACAATATGCAAAAGTGTTAAACAATTAGTGCCATAACAATCAGAATATGTGTTTGTTGCACAATATGCAAGAGTGTTAAATAATTAGTGCCATAACACTACTCACCTCTAATGCATCATTCTTAGAATATTAAAAAGAAAGAAAACAGAGATCAAGATATGGGGTGTATATGATGATGGTGTAAAAGGTACTCTCTAGCCCTTCATCAAGGTACAAATCTCAGGAGTTATAAAAAAGGATGAGCCCTGGTTCGTACTCTGGGGGAAGCGGAATGGATACCTTTCAGTCCTTGACACTAAATCGAAGAAACATTTTGTACACCTAATCCATGCAAAAAAATAAGATTTCAATAAAAAAAAGATAAAGATATAGCGTGCATAGAGTTTTTTAATCTGTAAATAAAATATTGATCTATGCTTTCATCTTCTGTTCTATGCATGATGGTATTGAACTATTGTATATGTGCAAGTTTGTTTTTGCTTCCCTTGTTTGATTCTGCTGCTTTGTCTGAGGTTTTTTCAACAGGTATGATACCGGAGTCTCTGTGTGGACTTCATAATCTCTGCGCTTTGGCATTGGATGACAACAGACTAAACGGTTCTATTCCTCCATGTATGGGAGGATTGGAGCAATTGTTCCAGTTGAATTTGAGTGGGAATTTGTTAAGTGGAGAAGTGCCGTTTTCGGGAGAGTTTGTGAAGAGACTTGGGAACAAGTTGGAGTTGAGGGGCAACCGGGATCTGTGTGCCGGAAAAGGATTGTATGAACTATTTTCTGCTGGAAAATTGCGGCATTGTGAGTCCGTTGCGTCTGATGAAGGTAGCCCCGGCATGAATCTAGCAGGTGAACAAGGAGAGCGTGGCATGAACTTCTCCCCCATATTATTGGTTCACCAATTCCAGAATGTTGGGTGGATTGTATGCACATTTCTTCTGCAAATGCACTTTTTTTGAACAATGAGATGTTTATTTAGATTTGCAGATGCGGGGACTCAAATGTATTCCCTTTGTATATTTGAATGTTACAAAAATGCTATCAGTGCTTAAAACTTTTGTTCAATCCATTTTCATTTTTTTTGACTTGGTGATAAGGTATATAAAAATATTGATAGCTCAGTGTCCACCAGCTTGAAGTTGGCAGCTTGAGATAGGTGGTTGTAAACCTGAACCCTGGGGTCTGTCACTCCCACCCAAGTTTATCATTATATGGTATTGAAAAAGAAGAAAAAGTATATAAGAGTGGAATGAATGAATATATATATGTATATATACACACATATGCGCATCGTATTCTCCATCAATTTATTTCATTTGTATGTTAAATTTTATTTTAATAATGTTTGAGGATGGTAAAGATTAGACATCAATTTTTTTTAATGAAATAAACAAGTGTTGCACAAAGGTTAGACTTTATTATAATTGTTGAAAAATATTTAAATTTATTATTATGTTGAAAAGGTTAAAAGTTGTATAATGTATGGTAAGTTTTATGTTGGATATAAATTATATGTTTTCAGAAAAATGAGTATCGAGATGACAATATATTGAAAGAAATAGAATTTTAAATGCGTAAATAATATAAATATACAAATTGTGTTGCAGTTGAAACTAATTATTATGTTTTTAAAAGTATTGATTATTTTGGATTGATCAAGTCTTCAACTTAACCCCAAAGGACTGGGATAAATTCACCACTTTAATTCTACAATACTTTAAAATTTGGAAGGGCTCAATAAAAACTTGCATGCTACCATATAAAATGTCCTTGTAGATGTAATTATTGATTATTTTTAATCACCATGAAAGCGCAGCATCCATTTTCAGTTCAAGACTTCAAGTTTTCAATAGTTATGCAAAGGTTTCAAGGTTCGGTCTAGGGTCAATAAAATGGCTATCTCAAAAGAAAAATCAATACTTTGTAAGTTTTGCTTTGCAAGTTTTGTAAAGTCTGGTCATCAAATTTTGTGTAAGGACGATGGTCTTCGCATCTTTTGTAAAGTAGTCGGAGAAATTATCGCAAACAAAGGTTTTGATGACTTTGCAAGAAATGGCCAACTCTTTTTCTTTCAAAAAAATGTTGTGCAACAAAACTAGTCAAATATTTTGTTTTGGATAAAAATTCTGAGCACCAGTGTATGTCGCGCTTTTTATGCAAAGAGAAAACATTTCAATAGTTAGTCGATTCTTTGAACTTTGCTCAAAGCCACGTATCATGTTTCTGCTCAGCAAGACTTAGCCATTTTAATTCAAAAGTTGCGCGATGGGTCAAGAAAGTAGTTCAACACTTAGTCATCTCGGGATTCTTTTGTCTCCCAATGACGGCTTCAAGAGGTGACAAGATCGAATTTGATGGGCCCCTAGCAATGTCTTGACGGCTTCTCAATTTGTCAATCACAACAAGACTTTGGTCTAATTGAACGACATCATGCAATAATCATTCGCATCTCTCGACAGCCTATGCCTCTTTCAAAAGACTTGTATGCCTTAGTCGATTTTTTAAAAGTTACTTGGTGCCATGTGTCAATCTTCCAATGGTCTCCAACCCTTTCTAAATGACTTTCAACACTTCGTCAATTTTCATGAAGTTTCTCAATAATTTCTAGGTCAGCAAGGTAGCGGATAAATGGGTTAACGAGATGTTTCCACGTGTCACAATCTTGACAACTTGGAGTTCTGAAACCATCCATTCAAGTTCAAAACTCACTAGGTTAACGGGTTAATGGGATGATGCCATGTGGCATAATCTTATTGCTCTGCTCTCCTAGAGATTTATGTGCAACCCAAACACAATGTTAGAGCCTCGGGCTAACAAGTGAGCAGGATGCCACCACACGGTGTAATCCTGCTACTTTGCAGTCTCAAGGCGGTCTGTGCAAATAGGGAAGTTTGTCAAGGCAATGGGTGAGTGAGATGTTGTTGCGTTGTGAAATCTCACTTCACTACGAAGAGAATAGTTAGCTTTGCACTCAAAGCCCTTAGCTAAGCAATGAAAGAGCAAGAAAGATCCACGTGGTAGAATCTTTAGAATTTGCTAGAGGCTGGGAACCAATCAATGCATGACACATGCACTGTGTCAATCTCGGATTCAAACTCCTGGACTGACATGGTGTTGGAGGTGTCAGACCCAGGGACTAATCAGAAAGTGCCACGTGATGTATGGTCAGAGTTATCAGGATCTAGAGCCGATGGGCTCCCCTTGTTTTCATACATTCCAGTCTCCTGGACCTAATAGAGATGTCAAATCTCGGTAAAGCCTAACCTATCAGACCATGACATGTGGCAATGATTGAAGCCAAAGACATAAAAGGCCCGAGAGAGTGAGAAAAGGCCACTTAGCCACATAAATGACGAAAGCAAATGGCAAGGCTAAAGTCCACGGACATTGAGAGAGAAGCCACATGGTAGGGACCCCGTAAAGGCTAAGCCAATTGTGCAGTGAAAGCAAAGAAAGGAGCGCTGAGGGAGATGACATGGGAAGTGACGTGGAACCCATAACAAATGAGAAAATGCCATGTGGCATCCGGAGATGAACCTAAGTCATGTCTACAAGTCAGAGTAATCAACTAAGTGTTGAAAAGGGGGACCTAAGGGAAGAATATACTCACAAAATCACAAAAGTCCATGACAAAGCTGATGTCGACATGTAGGTGGATTCTGCCACTTATGAGTTTGTTGGCATTTACATTGGCACTGACTGAAGTAAATTTCGCAGCCCATCTTGCTCGTTCAAACATAAATTTTATGAGTAAACTATGTAATTGCATTAATCATAGAATTAGTGACAAATGGAGTCATGTAAATTATGGCACAACTCAGCTCCAATTGCGAAAATGATGTGAAGGTGATGGAATCTAGCCCCATTCATCATGGAAGCGAGTGAAAATGGAGAGCATGTAGAAGACAAGCTACAGGGTTAGGAGGACATGGCAAGCAGTTATGTAGGTGTGGCTCTAGAAATCCTGAGGAAATCCCCACTACCTCAACCTCCATTCCCTGATCATCATCAATTTTATAATTGCCTCGATAGTGGGTAAGACAAAGTAAAGACTCGAGCTCAAATAAACAAAATTATCATTGAATGGAGACCCTTTTAAGCACAGAAATGTTGAAATTTTTTTTCCATCCTTGATCCCTCTACCTTGTTTTTATGCCTTTGAACGAATAATAGAGTTGTTTTTGCCTTCTCATATCCCTATATCTTGTGTGAATTCATGGAGTGTCGATCTTATATTTTGAATAAGTTTATTTCTCCTTGATTTTTTCTCCAGTTCCCTCGCCTTTATGCAGGAAGATACTCATCTACAAGTTGTAAGTTGTGTGATATTGAGTTCAGGTAGTGTTTGGATGTGGAGTGTCTCCGTTATAAGTGTTTACCTGAGTTATCTACCTCCCTATAAAATACTTATGCAGAAGAGTTTTTAGATTGTGATTTGTGCATGTTGTTAACTCTTTAATGTTCATTGTGTATGCTTAAATGAGTAGAGGGTATCATAATATTCTGGTGTATCACCCCTTTTGATTTTAGTTTCTTTGTTTTTTATAAACTCCTTCTCCCTTTTCCTTGCAAGTGAAGTAGCATTAGTGTTAGTATTAGGTGATCCATAAGGGGAAGTCAGTCGTCTCCGAAGGTTCACTCCAACCATAGGTGACCCACAACGTTGGGGTGTTCCCATTGTGTCGATTAGGTGAGAAGATGTGAAAAACCTTCTCAAAGGGTGCAACTCAACGCAATAATAGTTTCTGGCATGCCCAATGAAATAAAAAATTCGTCTACTTGAGAATTATTAGTGTGTTCTTCAATATATCAACCTTTAAAAGTAGTTTCTACAAACACCAGTGTCGACTCCAAGTCTAATTTAGCTGGTTTTAGTAGCCCAGACATCATTTTTAGGTCAAATTTAAGTGGTTTTAATGAACATGTTTCTAACACTTTTCCAACATTGAAACTCCATGATATACCTCTTATATGACTGAGTTTAAGGGATATTCCAACTACTTTCCACCTCCCCATCATGAGTGTTATCCTCCCCTTCATCATCAATATTCCTATCAAGATTTACACCCTGTTTATTATCCATTTAATGAGCCAAATTAGTCATATGTCATCCCTCCTGTTCAAAGTCAGCCTTCTCATGCTCTTAATCCATCTCATCTTGTTGACATACTTTTAAAAGCCAATTGGTTATTTTCCTTGTGGGCAACCTTCTGATCAGTCAACATGTGCACATGCAAAGAGAGACATGGCTGCTAAGGTACAAGAATCCAAAATTAAAGCCAAACTTTTAGTAGCTTGCCACCCAAGTAAACCAATCTTTGAAAATCCACCTGCTCATGAGGCTCAAGCTTCTCAACCATGGCAGCGTTCTTGGACTAGACATCCTGACTTCAAGATGCCAAGTCTTAGTAAGTCCACTACCAAACAAGAAATGAGAATGGTTTCAAAAGTTAAACCAGTCAGAGTTCCAAGCTTCATAAGTTTCCACTCTTTGAGAAAGCCTACACCTATGCAAAATCAGTGGGTTATCCCTTAAGAATAGCTCTCTCAAAATCCCATTCTTACTCATCATTTGGAAGAGCCTCAAGTTTCTCAACCATGACAGCCTTCTTGGATCAAACATCTTGATTTCAAGATGCCCAACCTCCATTCCTACTTCATTAGTTGGGCCCTATTTCCCTCCCACCATCTCCCTTTTCAAAGGAGGACCCATTGTATGGAGAGAAAATGAAGACCATTTAGCTGAAGAGGAGGAGTTTTCAAGTGAAGATGATGAGGAAATAATCATTGACTACCGTCTTTCTGTCACTAAACTAGAGAAATCAGCTTTGCTACTAGAAGAAGATGAATATGTTCAACCAGAGTAGCAGAACAATGAGCAAATGGGCAAAGACAGAGAGGAAGAAGACAGTCTTGATGAGGAGAGGACAAATTTCTTTGATCAAGACTACATTTAGGGGCGAGATGACAAGGTGCTCTCTTGGACATATGAATTGTGATTCAGCCATGAAGAAAAGCATGAGAATAGTCTTGTTTGAGGGAAAGAGAATATTGATGTGCATAAAGTTATTCATCAAGTTGGATAAGAATCCATGTTTTGGGTGGATGACCTTAAAACTTCTTCATAAATTTAGGAGAGATGATATGAAGCTATGACGAGACCTGTCATGCAAAAGAGTGAAGAGCAGCTAGAAGAAGACTTATTTTGGGATGAGCTACAGGACTTTTGCTCAAGCCTTGACATTAAATCATCATTCCTTCAAGAAGAAACCCACAAGCATCATGCACACAAAGTGGAAATGGATATGTTTCCAAGTCAATCACTAGGACAAACGCATCCCAATCAGTAGAATGATGGAGTAGCAGAATGCAAATATGAGAGTAACCCTCACTGCTCAAACTTTGTCTTGACAAGAAGATGCCCTATTAAATACCTAGCTCAATTGGAGGTTGATAAGGAGAAACCATCACATGTTGTGCTTAACCCAAAACACAAAAATAAGCATAAAGGAGGCCAAAATTACCCTACCTATTCACTCCAAGACAGTTGCATTTCCAGTCAACTTGCGTGGTAGGTGAGTTTGTTTTTGTCCTTCAAGAAGCATATCACCAGTTTGTTCAGCACCCAATCCTTCTCTACCACTGGTTGGCTGCCCTCAAATATGAAAATTGTTCTATGTTGATAAGAAAGGGCAGCTATTTTTTAGAACCAGTCAATGGCATTGTTTAGACAACTTTCTGATTGGTTAGTTTAAGGTAGGTTAAACATTTTATTTTACCTATGTGCCTGCGTGCACATTGTAAATACTTTTAAGTTTTTTTTATCTTCCTCTAAGCGCCTATGACACAGTTTGTGTGTTTCCTTCTCTCTTTTGTTGGAGGCATTTTCCGTTTCATAACTGGCTCAAGGAGCAACTCTGAAAGCAGGAAAAAATTCGAGCTTTAGGGCAGATGGAATGGTGTCTGAAGGAGATAATCAAGCTTTGAGAAATTTAGGGAGTATATTGGAGACAAACATTTAGAATATTTTTGAATCTTTGTAAGTAATTTTCAGTTCAGTTATTCAATGGCAGGTCAATAGAGTTTTGTTTTTAGAATCAAGAAGTTTAAATGATTCTATGACTCCATGCCCAATAGATTGCATAGAGGCTATTGGATTCATGATTAGTAGGCAAGCATCCCACAGAGGTCACCAGAATGTTGACTATTTTTAGTCACCATGACGCTGGTCCAATGACAACTTCACAACTGTAGTAGCAGCAGCACGGCTAGAGAATCCTTCGTCTTGCTTACAAACCCACAACGACAAATTAAATGACGAGCTGGTTGGTTTGATCTGGGATGGGCGATGTAATCGACTTAAGGGAGAACCAACATTTTTATGCTCTCATAATAAATAAGACTCAAATCCTTTTTTGAGTTGGCCAATAAAAACGAGAAGCATGATAATGTGAGCCAACATTCATTTGCCCTCTATTTTGGACACAATGCCTGTGACATACCCTGCTTTCTACCGCTCTATTTTGGATACACATTTGCAATCTGCTTGAGCCTAACTTCATTAGTGATTTTTCTTTTACATTAAATACAACTGTTTTCGTCTACCACCAGATTTAGTTTTAACAAACCCCTTTGACCTCATAATTTCCCTTAAGGAAGTGTGACATCTTTGTGGCTCATCAAAAAACTTGGCTATAATAAAGATAATCTCCCACTATATCATAGCCAACCTCAGAATAAGCCTAAACTATAAGATATTGGGATCATAATAACATAAGTTGACTATTTGATCTCAAATGGGATGTACAGGGAACATCTCTAACAAATCTCATCCAGGTTTTCTGGTCCTTCCATGGACTCATGGAGTACAGGGAACACACACTATTGCAGGGAATATGCAACAAACTTAAAAGAGGAAATACTCAATCACCGAAATTCAATTCAATAGGCCAAAAGGGCCAAGAGGAGCAGGAATATTGATAAGGTATTTAATTGATCAGTCCTTAATTGCAGAAATGTAAAAATAGAGTTTCAGACTAAATCATTCTTGCCAAACTAAGTCTTATATTAAAATAGCTAAACAACATATCTTTCAAGCCTTTTCCTGATACTGCCTACAGTCCCTCAACGAACTCCTATCCTCAAACCATAGCAGACCATAGGAGAAAATTCAAGAAGAGTTATTTCCCAGCTTAAGGTTTCGAGAATTATCATCTGAAATTTTAAGTAGGTTAAAAATAAAGAAAGTAGAGACAATATGAATTTAGTTTCTGTGTGACGTACCTATTTCCAGCTATAGCGTGCTGGGACGGATGAATTTCAGCCAGTAAAACCAAGACAAAATAGTATCAACTACTTTAACAGAAAAATCTGTATGCTGTTGTTCACTTCAAAAAGCCATGTTTAACTTTACTTTATCAAGTGTAAGCCCATTGCATGTAAGTCGGCTTGCATGCAAATTTATAACTGCCCACATGAAGCCGAGTAAAAAGGAGTTTCCATGTTTTCCATAAATAAATATAGGAGCACTTACAACTGCCTACACGAAGCCACGTAAACAGAAGTTTTCATTTTTTAAATAAATAAATATAACACTCTTTCATTAGTCGACAAAAAGGCCCATAAAATTGTAAACACTTTAAATTACTTAGCTCATGTGTTATTTTACACCAAAGAGATACTGAAGAAGTTATTTAATTCCCTGTACACATGTCATAAATGAAATTTCGGTGCACATATGTCATGATAATAATTTTTGTTTTCAAAATTTAAAAAAAATATACAAGAACATCCAAAAATTATCAGCTTGGTTCTTTCACCCAATAAGATTTCAAATAAATTATTTTTAATGTTTTTTCTTTGTTAAAAAATTTATCATAAATCAATGTAGACATTTGAAGTTTCATTATTAATGAAAAAATAATTGCTTTCCATTGGTCTATTGACCAAAATCAATTGCTTCAATTGATTCCTTTCTCTGCCTTGGCAGGAACTAAAAAATTGTAAGTGCCTTGCCAAGCAGCCCTGTTTGGTGTTTTGGTATGGATTTCTATTTACAAGTTAACTGATACGAGTTCAAATCCCACTAATGGGCAAATGACACTCTATGCCAAGCAAGCTTAAAATCTATGCTGGAGAGAGGCTACAATAAATCAAAAATTTGTGAGTGCCTTGACAAGCACTTTGGTTGGTTTTTTGGTGTGGACTTACATTTACAAATTGATTGATCAGAGTTCAAATCCAGCTAATGGGCAAATGGCATGTTCTATCCAAGCAAGCTTAAAACTTCTAAGAGAAGCTACAATCAATCAAACAACAAATAAACATATATAAGTTTGCATAGATAATTTGGTATGTGTAATTCAATCTCAAAGAGCAGACCTGACATAGAATTAATCCAGACAAAAGGTTGGAGTACAGAACTATAAAGATATGATCTCTTCATCATCTCCAAGCATTGGCTTCAATGTATGCCCTTCTCGCACATTTCCTATAGGCTAAGCATCTTTCCATTATTTCGAGCATTTCTCTCCTTTTTCTTTTTCCCATTCTCCATCACCTCTTCCAGCTTTTCATTCCAGACATGCATAGGTTTCAATGTCGTTACACTTCCATGGTATAATAAAACAGGGCTGTAACAAATACCCCATCGGTATATATCGGCAGTGATGCAATTATACATCTGATTTTAAAAATTCGACAGCATGGTCCAGATCTCCAAACACACAGAAAAAACACTTTTTAGAAACTGGAAGTAAAGCCTGGTCCCTTCTTTATTGTTGCAGGTCTTACATGGTGCACCTTGTTATAGTGCAAGCCCATGTTTACAGATTGCTTCACTTAGTATCACCAATAATCCCCACAAGAACATTGTCCTTGTTTGAAATGATGGAATCGGTTTGCATCTCTCACAACAATTTGTCTTGCCACAATCTTAGAGATAAACTTGGTTGCAGTGTGGCAGTCAACACATACTCGAAGGTTCTTAACGACTCGAATAGTTGTTCCAGGGGGCGTGTTTAATAATCCAAATGCAATTGCCAACTTCTCACTATGGTGGCATAGGAAAAGTTCTTTTTCCTCCTCCTCCACATCATTCAGTACATGTGTTGAATCTGGAAAATACCCTGCTGCCTTCATCTCCCAAGACAATTTCTCCAACTTCGCATAGATCTCCTGTGTCTGCACGTGTGATTTGTCTCCTACACAAAAAACATGTACCATTTTATGGCCTTCAATCCAACTACATCCGGGTATCTTTTTAATTCCTCTATCTTTTAACAATCTCCTTAACAGTTGAACCTCACCCCACCTACCTACTTCTGCATAGAAGTTTGACAGAAGAACATAAGTCGCAGCATTGTTAGGATCCAGCTCAAAGATAAGAGCTGCTGCAAATACTCCTAACCCTATATTCTTATGTTGTCTACATCCAACAAGCAAACACGTCCACACAACCACCACAGGTTTAATTGGCATTTTAATGATAAATTTTAGAGTTTCTTCAAGATAGCCAGCACGACTAAGGAGGTCAACCA
The DNA here is from genome assembly GCA_037957365.1 of Torreya grandis. Taxonomy (NCBI): domain Eukaryota; kingdom Viridiplantae; phylum Streptophyta; class Pinopsida; order Cupressales; family Taxaceae; genus Torreya; species Torreya grandis. The sequence continues at coordinate 2,310,003 of JARHVA010002527.1, read as the reverse complement.
CGCACACATAATGATCAATTGTTGGCGTAATGCAATAAAAGTCACTCATGCCATTTAAGTATTTACAGCCTTCTTCCACTAAACCGGCATGACTGCATGCTAATAAAACGCAAGCAAAGCTTACGTGGTCAGGGTTTGTTCCAAAGTGCTTCATTAGTTCAAAGACTTTAAGCGCATCCTTGCAAAAGCCATTTTGTGCATATCCTGCAATCATAGAATTCCATGAGATCACGTTTCTTTGAGACATTTTGTCAAACAGTTCACGTGCCTTGTGTATACTTCCACATTTGGCATACATGTCTACCAGGGCACTTGCAATTACAGCATCTGACAAAAGTCCACTTTTGATTATGCTTTGATGGATGTCCATGCCCTGTTTCAAAGCTCCCATTTTGGCACAGGCTGGGAGGATACTGGCAAAGGTTCTGGAGATGGGCTTTATACCTGCCAATTGCATCTGCTTGAAAGTTCCCAAGGCTTTTTCAACAAATCCATTTTGTGTATATCCTACAATCATTGCATTCCATGAGATCACATTTCTATGTGGCATTTTGTCAAGAAGTTGATGTGCCTTGTGTATGCTTCCACATTTTGCATACATGTCTACCAGGGCACTTGCAACTACAACATCTGAGAAAAATCCGCTTTCGATTATGTTTTGATGGATGTCCATACCCTGTTCCAAAGCTCCCGTTTTGGCACAGACTGGGAGGATGCTGGAAAAAGTTGTGGAGTCAGCCTTTACACCTGCCAATTGCATTTGCTTAAAAGTTTCCCAGGCCTTTTCAACAAACCCATTTTGTGCATATCCTGCAATCATTGCATTCCATGAAACCACATCTCTTTGAGGCATTTTGTCAAATAGCTCACGTGACTTGTGTATGCTTCCACATTTTGCATACATGTCTATAAGGGCATTTGCGGTTAAGGCATCTGATATAAATCCACACTCAATAATGCTTCGATGGATATCCATACCCTGTTCTAAAGCTCTCATTTTGGCACATACTGGGAGGACGTTGGCAAAGGTTGGGGAGCCTGGCTTTACACCTGCCAATTGCATTTGCTTAAAAGTTTCCAATGCCTTTTCAAAATCCTCGATTTGTGCATATCCTGCAATCATCGCAAGCCACGAGACCACATTTCTTTGGGGTATTTTGTCAAACAGTTCACGTGCTTTGTGGATGCTTCCACATTTTCCATACATATCTACCAGGGCACTTGCAACTACAACGTCTGACAAAAATCCGCTTTCCATTATGCTTGCATGGATGTCCATACCCTGTTCCAAAGCTCTTATTTTGGCACAGGCTGGGAGTACGCTGGCAAAGGTGAAGTGATCGGGTTGGACACCTGTTCGTTGCATTTGATGAAACAATGTCAATGCCTCGTGAGGATACCCATGTCTTCTGTAAGTTGCAATTATGATATTCCATGAGGAGACGTCTCGTTCTGTCATGTCGTCAAACACTTTACGAGCATCCATCAAACTACCGCACTTGAAATACATGTGGATGAGGTTATTTTGGAAAACTGTGCGTGTAGCAAATGGAAATCCCCTGTGAGTGATAAGAGAGTGGATTTGTTTACCTTGTGCAAGGGCATTCTCGGCAATGCAGGTCTGCAATAGTTGAAGATATGTGGAAGAGTCTACAGGGGGATTGTGTGTAGTGAGCAGAATGTGTAACGTCTCCTTCAACAGACCCTCTTTACATAATGCCGTGAACATGAAATTGGCAGTGCACCGCATTCCCATCGTATACTTTCAATTGAAACGTTGGAAATGTGTATTGCCATTCAATCGAATCCTAACACAATGGCAATGAAAAATTGTCACTGTCCTTGACCTAGGTCCTCAGATCTCTCTAGACGCTTCTGCTCCCCTTCCCAAATTGTCAGACCTTCCAATAAATGCTTATTGCCTTCCTTAGTCTTGGCAGTACCATCTCTAGCTTAGATTAAACAGGTCAGGCAACCATTTTTACCCTGCAAGCTTGTAATCTTCACCCTATCTCGCCTAACAACCAGGAACTCAGTTGCATTCAATTTCCGTTACCAGCTCTTCGTCCTTCGGTTCTTTCTTGCTTCTGCCGTTCATACTAGCTTGAATATGTCACCGGGTTGAGCTGGTTGATGGCCGCGTGGGTTAGAGCATCAAACTTTTCAGTGAAGAAATATGTGAGCCCCTGCTCACAAGGATGGGATGACAGGTGAGATAACTATGGCTCTCTACCTTTGAAAAAAGCCAAGAACCATTGCAGTTTGTTTTTATTTTTCTCTCTCCATTTCCAATCGTCTAGTAGAGCTTGAACCATCCTACTCATTTAATGAGTTTTCCTTATTTCTTGCATCTTCTTGTTCTTTTCTTTGCCTCCCAAGACAATCATAAGTAACTAAGATACGAAAATTTTCAGCAATTTTTGAACAACATTGTGAAAAAAAGGTTGATACTAAGTTGTAATATAGTTCAATCTATCACTCATAAATAGATGGGTAAATCGAAGGAGTGAATAGAAGCTTGGAAAACTTGTTAAAGTGTTTGGTCAGAGACAACCCAATAAAAAGGGATTTAAACTTTGCATACGTAGAATTTGCTTACAATCCTAACATTAATTGGTCCATCGATAAGTCTCCTTTTTAAATTGTTTATGGTAGAAATTCCAAGGATATAATAGATTTAATTGACCTACATAAAGAAGCACGTGTTAGCTATGACACACAGGGTTTTGTGGAGAATATTAGAAACTTAACAAAAAAATATCAAGCAAAAATTAAGGAGTATCAAGAAATGGCATATTTGTATAAGAGGGAACATGTATTTCAAGGGGGAAAATAGGGTATGGTACACTTGAGTAAATAAAGGTATCGTAAAGGCTCCCATCACAAATTGAAACAAGAATGTTTGATGCTTGCAAAATCTTAAAAAAAGATAAATGAGATTGCTTATTTGATTAATCTCCTTGAAGATTTAAACATTAGTCTTGTTTTTAATGTGGTTAATCTTTACCCACATGAATCAAGTTTAAATGATGACCTAGAGGCTTGGGAGGTTAAGGAATGGACCAAACATTTGAGTAAGAAAAAGAGGGGGCAGATTGAGAGAGTTCTAAACACTAAATTTGTTACCACAAGATCCCAAACATAAAAATTGTATTTGATTAAATGGGTGGGCCTACTAGAGTCATACAATTCATGAATTATTGATGTTAAACTGTTGAAATTTAGCAAACTAGGCTTTGACCCAAGTGGTTCAAAATTATTTGAGCAAGAGGAAGATGATGTAACCAACTAACAACAACAAATCAACACATTGATTGTACAACCTTCTCTAGCTAACTCTTACCTATTTATGAATAGGGGCTTTAGATCTTAGACCTGAAATATAGTTGACAAAGTTAATGTTAGAAATTCTTAAAAAAATAGGAAGTAGTAGTTACAATTAATATTACACTTTGGTACCACTGCATATCTTTTATGTAAGAAAAGAAGAAAAGGCACAGTCTAAAAGGCATTGAAAAAGAGAAATATAGAACTCAGTTTTTTTCTCATTTTGGTGTGGTGGTTGCAAGGTAGGTTGTGTCTTATTTTGTGCAATCTTCAGAGTCTTTGTATCTACTTAATATATGTCATTTAGTATTGAAGTTTCTTGAGTCAGTTTACTTGGATGAATGGATTCCTCTTCCTTGAATTTTGAAGTTGATTTTTCAATTAGTTGCCCTCTATTTTCTATAGAGTATATTTTAGAGAATGTTTGAAAGTTTGTCCTAACATTTGGAAAAAAGTTATCAAAGTGTAGCTTCCCAAAATTCTATTCTAGTAAGGGTATTTCGAGATTTGACAACAAATTGATGCTAGATGTGAATGTAGTTGTTTGTGTTTTTTTGTTGCATGTAAATGTAATTTGGAAGGTAACTATGTATAGAATAACTTGAGATAATCTCTTAGCAATTTTATAGGAAAAAGTTTGTTGAAGTGGCTCCATCAATCAAGAATATGCTTATTTTTAATGGAGTACAATGTTCTCAATTATGATTTACTTTGACTAAAATTTGGATGGTAACATCTCATTAGGTTATAGTTTAAAATTAAATGGGACTTATAAGATATTACTAGGTTGGTTAAGTGTGTTGATTATGTCTAGTCCCACCTAAATTCAAATTTTATGAGACATTGAGATGGATGCAAGATTTCTAGCTAACTTTTATGTTGACATTAAACATTGATTCAAAGTTAAATGATAATAAATTTGAGGGTAATTTTTCTTTATTATTAAGAGTTTTTTATGACCAATTTATATACACATGCATTATGAATAGAGACCTATGTAACAAAATCCATTTATCCATTAATGCCACAATGGTTTTAATAAATAATTTAATGATTATAATTCCAATAACCCAAATATTGATAAAGAGGTTGTCTTAGTAGCATCTACATTAATGCGACTTTGCTTCAATATAGAGTCTTATTTTTGTCTTAAAATACAATTAATTTATATAAAGTGAGGAGTATAATATGGGGTAAAAAAGTGCAATTTTAATAAAGATGAAGTTGAATTGTTGTCATCAAGGATAAACTCTTGATCAATAAATAGGCATAACCACAAAATTTTCCATCCTTAATGTTCATAAGGTATCCTATTATATCAATGATGGAGTTCCTTATGTCAATCATAGAATAAGAATGGCTCAACTAAGGTGACACTTCCATTAAGATGCCTAAATATTTAACTTAATGCCCATCTCAAATTTGTGAACCATGCCAATTCATAATTATTGTTGTACTAGTCATCATTTTCAAAAGGTGTATCAATAATTTTAACATATTCCTAAAATCAGCACAAAATTATAATAACCTAATTCCAAAACTTAAAGTACACATAATTTTTTATTGTTTATGAATAATACTCTAAACTCATTAACCATACAAGCTTTCCTTAATACATCATCAACAAACCATATTAGATTGCACTAACTAATAGTTAACATAACCATTAAGAATCTTAACATTTCAAAGATTAATAATATAGAGTTTTTAAGATCAACTTTATCTATGAAACATTACTTACAAGGTTACTACCCAAACTAAGTTCATCTAAGTTTTTTCACCTTACCAATATTATGTCAGTATCCATAAGATCATTAAAGTACATTAATTTTTTATATAAAATTAATCACAAAAAATTGTTAATGTTTTTTTAATTATATTTGATTTAAGTCCATATTACACATGAACTCAACAAAAAATTTTGTCATACAAATATTTGTCGCATATAAAACATTCAAATATTTAAATACTCTAGACAACTAATAAATATTTTTTTCCCTTTCCATAATAAAAGTCATATAATTCAATACATCACTTAACATCATAAAGAAAGCACAATGTAGAGTTTACATAATCAACATCATACAATAAATATAAACTTCCTCAATCATTCCTAAAAGTAAAAGTTTAATTTTTTTTTTTCTAATTTCAAGTTATAATTATATATTTTTTTCATATATAATAGCTTAGCTTTTTAATATTGAGTCTCTATACATCAATGAGTAAAGAAATGGGACATATTTCTTTCGAAATACAATTTAAAATAAAATAAGTATTTGCTTTTTAATTTTAAGATTTGTAATTACCAAATATAAACTTGTAGTGAATATGAGTTATAATGTGGATGTGTTGTTGCTTGATATATCACTAGAAAATAACCAGTAGTTTATTTTTTATTTCTCAATCCAAACATGAATTCTCTCTACTTTCCCTCATTCACATTTCATTCATTTGCTAATAGTTGACCCAAATTTATCCATAATTTTGTAGCATGTGTGACTCAAACTATTGATAATTATAGGCAAGGGAAGTGGTTAAATTTTTTATTCTATCCCAATTTGAATCAAATTTTACAGTGTTTTTTTGAGTTTCATTATTTTTTATTAAATTCTTCTATTTTTTTTTTCTACAACATCTCAAAACTCTCCACCTAAGATAATGGAAGAAGGATATGTGGCCATTGAAGATGCAGAACAAAGCCCTACAATCTTTCCAAATCCTTCAAACCCTCCAAGCTCTCTTAAAATTCCATAAAATCCTCATGGAAGTCAAGAGGATTTGGTGGCTCATATAGTGGAAAACAAAATGCATATTAAGGAATTGAATATGACTCTAAGAGACTTGATCTATGAACCCTCGACATGATTATTTAGACAACATATTAGAAATGTTCATAGGTGAAGTTGTCTCTATGATGGGTCAAATTGATAGGTGGAAATCCTATAGGAAATTATGTAAGGCCTATTATGCAACCAAATTGTCATATAACTAATTGAAACACAAGAAAATAACTAAAGGTAATATATGTGTATTGTTTACCAATCAAAAAACTAATGCAACACTTCCATTAACATGCAAATGCTTCCTAATTCACTAGTGCAACCATATTGAGATTAAAAATATTTTTTGGGACTGATGGTGGATGGTGTTTGATCAGGGCCTTGTAACAACCATAAGGTCCCATAATATTTTTTGAAAAATATTTATAGCCAGTTTATCTTCAACAAGATTCTAAATTACTTTGATCACATAGTGTTTCAGGGTAAAGGAAAAGATTCAAGATACGATAGAGAGGGTGTTCATTATGTGCCTAATTACCCTAGTAGATTCCCAATCCAAAATATCATTCAACCTATAGTATCCCCCTTTGAAGTGAAGGAGACTATGGAGATTAACACACCATATTCGCTTAGTGTGGTTCGTGATACCCTATCTCAACATACCACACATCTTGTCCCTAGTGATGCTGGTGAGGGTGTACATGGTGTTATGGCAGCTAGACTCACATCCAAGTACACTTATGCAAGTATTGTGGAGCTATGTGTACTAAACCATTAGAGGAGGACAATGACTTGATGTAGTAGTATGGTGCTATGTTCACACGGCTTGATGATATAGTCATGATTGATGACATATTGAGAAAGACATTTGGTTTTAACACCTCCACCACATCTTCTTAGTTATATTTTACATTCACAGTTACACTTTTTTTTTTAAATTCCAAATTTATATATTTAATTAATGACTAATTTAAATTTAAAAAAAACTAATAATTACTATTTTTATGTTTTAGCATTAGACGGTCCCATTTACTTCATAATAAGATCGTAAAATATCCAATAGTACATGTATTGGTGTTACTCACCCTATATTTACTGATGCTAAGGTCTTTTTCAATGTTTTAAGTTTTAATTTTATAATAAATATTATGGAATACATATGCACATGTACATGTTCAAATAACCATGACCTCATTTGTTTAGTTGATGACTACATTAAAGACTTCTCCCACTTTAAGAGTGAGAATAGACATAGGCATTATTGCTAGCATTTCATCTACTCAAAAATTCACAGAGTTATGAGTTTGTAATGTTTATATGTAATTATGGATGTTTTTTAAGAATTTTCTCTAGTAATTTTATAAATAACTCATGTGAAATTCTTGTTTATGTAGGACTTTCCAATTACATTTACTACTCCAACTCAAATGATTTTAGGGTTGACATAGTAAGACAATATTTAAATTTAGTTATTATATTTTAATTATTTTTTAAGTTGATTTAGGTTTACATGCATGTAAAAAATTTATTATCAAAAACTTTGAACTAATTTTGAAGTTTGGTTTTTTATATGTACATGTAGGTCCAATCATAAGTAGGGTACCAAGCTCTGTATGCTATCCATTTAACATTCCTTCATGAGAGCATTTTTTTATTTTTATAAGGTTGGGGGCTATAATAAAAATTTCCTTTGACCATGAGTATACAGTAAGTGCATGTTTAAATTAATTTATGTCATTTTAAAAGTAACTTTTGAACTTATTTAACACAATGATAATATTTATATGAATTGATTGAGTTATAAGTGAGCCTTAAGCCTAAAGTGACTACACATTTATAGAGTATGGAGAAATATTTGGAGGGATCTCCATCTATGAGCAATGAAAAGAGAGGCAGGATTTTCCATGAGCAAGATGTCTCTTGGGACTTTTTTGGTATGCCTATGTGGCAATGGGTGTTTGACGTGTCTATGACATTAGTCCAACATTCGATAATGATCATATTTTATAAATTTTAATATATATAAATATATATATATATATATATATATATATATAGAGAGAGAGAGAGAGAGAGAGAGAGATGTGACTTTTATTAATTTTGAAACTCTCTTCACTTTGGTGCATCTATTTCCAATATTAGCTTTAGTGGGATGACATTTTTATCTATATTTTTGCATGTTTAGAAATTCAATCTTCTATTAATTGCTTTGCTTGCAAGATAATCAACCACATTATTATTTCTCATTGTCTTGGATAATAGTTTTGAACATTGTGAACTTGTAATGAAAAAATATGCTCCATTTTTGGCTTGTCAATAATATTTTTCTATTAGTAGAGCCATATGTTCCTTTGGATATTGAATAGTAAATTATTGTAGTGTTGTTAATCAATGTTTTTAATTTAAATATAATTTTAGAAATGTATTGGTAAGAGTTATCAAAGATTCTAGAATTATGCTCTATTCAAAACTTTGAAATAATAAATACCTAAATCATCTTATGAATTTGTTTCAAATTAGCCACAAATTTTACTATATAATTTTAATTAGGTTTATGGGGCTTGAATGGCTCAAATTGTGTCCCTTAATGAGCCGATCAAGTAATTAGTTCAACTAGGGACTCAATTGGGGCCAATTGAGCCCCAATTCATATTATAAATTCATAATTAGGTTCAAGGGGCTTGATTGGCCCTAATTTTCCCTCTTATTTAGCCATTCAAATATTTTATTCACTTATGGAATCATTTAGGGCCAATTGAGCCCCAAATCACATTTTATAGTCACAATTAGGCTCATGAGGCTTGAATCAAACCCAAATTTCATCTTTGACAAACCAATCAATTAATTGGTTCAATAAAGGACTCAATTGAGGCTACTTACACCATAAATATCATTATATAGTTGAAATTAGGTTCATAGGGCTCAATTGGCCCAAAAATTCTACTTGATTAAACTAACTGAGTAATTTTTTCAATCAAAAACTAATTTGGGGCCAGATCCCAAAATCACCTTATATAGTCACAATTAGATTCATGGGGCTCAAATGGCCCAAATTAAGTTCCTTATTAAACCAATTAAGTAATTGATTTATTTAAGGACTCAATTAAGGCCAATTGTTCCCTAAATGACATTATATAATTGTAATTAGGTTCACGAGGCATGAATGGTCCAAATCATGTCTCTCATTGAACCAATCGAGTAATTGGTTCACTCAAAGACTCAATTAGGGTAAATTAAGCCCCAAATCATATTATAGTATCACAATTAGGTTCACAGGGCTTGAATCCAACCCAAATTATGACCCTAGTAAACTAATTGAGTAATTTGTTCAATTAAGAACTCAAGTGCTAATTGATCCCCAAATTATATTATATAGTCATAATTATGTTTAGGGATTTGAATGGCCTAAATTGTGTTCTTCATTGAAATAATTGAATGATTAGTTAAATTGGGGACTCAATTTGGGCCAATTGAGCCATAAATCACATTATATAATAGTAGTTATGTTCACAGGGATTGAATGGCACAATTTTTTTCCCTCATTGAACCAATCAAGTAACTAGTTCAATGAAAGACTCAATTAGGCCAATTGAGCCACAAAGCACATTATATAGTTGCAATTACATTCATTAGGCTTGATTAGCTCAGATTTTGTCTCTAATGGAACCAATAAAATGATTGGTTCACTTAAGAAAGAAATTGGGCCCAACCGAGTCCCAATTCACATTACATAATCCCAATTAGGTTCACTAGACTCAATTCCATCCTAAATTGTGCCCCTAATTGAACCAATCAAATAAATGGTTTAATTAAGGACTAATTATGGCCAATTGAGATTTAAATCACATTATATAGTCATAATTAGGTTTACATGCCTTGAATATAAACAAAATTCCATCCTTGATTGAACCAATTGAGTAAGCAATTCAATCAGGGATTGAGTTGGGGCCAATTAAACCCCAAATCACATTATATAGTCACAATTATGTTCACATGGCTCAAATACATCCAAGATTGTGTTCTTGATTGAACCAATCAAGTAATTGGTTTAATTTGGGAAGAAATTGAGGCTAATTGAGGACCATTTCATATTATATAATAATAATTAGATCCACAAGGTTGATATCTAACCCAAATTGTGTCAATAATTGAACCAATCAAGTAATTGGTTTAATCATAGACTCAATTGTGGTCAATTGAACCCTAATTCACATTATATAGTCACAATTAGGTTTTCAGGGACCAAATATAGTTAAATTTGCATCCTTGATTGAAATGATCATGTAATTGGCTCAATAAAAGACTCAATTGGGGCCAATTAGGCCACAATTGCATTATATATTCGTAATTAGGTTCATAGAGTTTAAATTTATAAAATTGTGTCCCTCATTTGATTCAATTAGGGCCAATTGATTCCCAATTATTATTGCATTTTAATAATTAGGTTCATAGGTTGGATTGGCCCAAATTTCATCCCTTATTGAACCAATAGAGTAATTAATTCAATCAATGACTCAATTAGAGCCAAATCAGCCCCAAATTACATTATATAGTCACAATTAAGTTTATGGGGCTCAAATCAGCCCAAATTACATCATTAATTAAATATATCAAGTAATTGGTTAAACTAGGGACATAATTTAGGCCAATTGAGCCCTAAATCATATTATATAATAAAAAATAGGTTCATAGCCTGCTTGAGTGGTCCAAATTATATCCCTTTTAAAACTAATCAAGGATTTAATTGGGGCTAATTGAGCCCCAATTCAATTTGTGTAGTTACAATTGATGCCAAAAATGATAGTTAATCAATAAATAATGACAAATGGTGCTCCAATCTATGCAATTTCACCAAAAAAATATAAAATAACAACTTATCACCCTATAATTTGACATTATTTACATAATTAATGACATTCACAAATATACAATTAATTAATGATGCTCAAAGATGACCAATTCAATCAAGTTACACCCATTTGAGGTATAAATCCATCAAAAATGTTGACATAACATCTTATCACCATAAAATAATAATCATTTATTAACTTGTCAAATCAATTTAATAATAATCTATCAAAATAAAATAATGATAAGTAAACATCATTTATGTCTGCTTTTAATTTCACTCTTCCACTTAATTGTGGAGTTTCTTTGTAAAATTGATCTAATTAGAGACTATGAACACAAAACAATAATTAATTTCATCAATTGGTATGCACATGAAGTGCTCTACTTTGAAACTTAAGAAAAAAGAGAATTTAATTCCCATAAATGTCCACTACAACAATACAAAGCTATTCCATGTATGTGGTATAGTGTCATAGTATAACTTGTACAATGCAATTCATGTATGTGATAGACCATGTATGCACTTTAGTATGTACATTAAAAAATTGTTTTGTATGTTTTACCCAAGGGATTGGGCTTACACACACAAAACCAAATCTACGTTTCAGATTGAAAATTACATTTCCATGTTTTACCATTATAAACATTATGATATTCATCCATAAATTTCATGAAAATATCATTTTGATACCAAGTAATCTCTCCTCTTTCTAAATATATATATTTCATAATAATTTGACTATTTAAGTTTTTCATCTTTAATCATTTTTAAATATCAAAATTTATATGTATAAATTTATTTATCAAAATTTTATTAGATTTATTCCAATTTTAAAAAAATTATAAGATGAAAGATTAGGTATAATTCTATATATGATGGATTTTTTTTAAAAAAATAGTTAGGAGGAAGAATGTTCATATGTCCATTATTTATCATTTTTAAGGTTTATTTACTTGTAAAATTATTTAAAAATAATATTCATTTAAAAATATATATAAGTAACAAACTATATGATTTTATCTAACTTTCTATTAAATGAATTAAAAAATATTAAATGATGTTATACAAAAGGGGGTTACAACCAAATTTCTACTATATTTTATTAAAAAGAAAACCTCTTTGAATTTAAACTCTTTGACACACTTATACTCCACCATCTTCAAATAAAAGTAGTTGTATAGAAACTACACATGAAATGTTATATTTCATGTTCTAATATTATATTCAAAATTTGAGTGAAGGCATCTCAAATAATTTGTGCAAGTTCATATTTTTTATTTTTCAGAAAAAGTATGTTCACTTAAAACCTCATTTTGGCCCCACAGTTCCCTACACTTACCCCATTATATAACAATTAAGCATGGAAGAACAAGAGCCAATAACTTCGAACATCCATCATAATAGATTTAGTAGAATGCCTAAACCTAAAAAAAGTAAATATGAAAAGAAAATGTGAGAATCATATAAGTGTTTTTCCTCCAACCATAAATAATACAGATTGCCCCACACACCATCGATAGTCATGGATGTGGCCCTACCATTCACGAGGGTATTATGAATAGGGACTGACAAAATAAAGCTAAGTGACAAGTGATAAGGTATCTCTCATGCATACAACATAAAAACATGCAACCAAAAAATTAACATGATTTTCTCAATAAATATACAATAATATTAATTTTTTAAGATGTTTGAATAACAACTAACTGATCAACTACTCAAAACTGGAGGTTTTTGTTCTTTATTTTTTATTTATAAATCATAAGTACTCATAATCATCTATTCATTCATTATTCACGTTCACTCAAAGAAAAAGGGAAGATATAAACTAATTAAAGGAAGAAAATATCTTTACAATAAAATTACCTAAGGCCAACTACATGATAAAGTAGCCTAAAACATCCATAATAGTCATATAAGAGTCCTACCATATATATAGCGATAATAAAAATCAATATTAATACATCCCAATAACTCATAATAAATCATTATAACTAATTATTCCATAAGAAAGAGGTTGCACTATACTAAAAACAAATTTTGATTATCTAACAAGATTTATAAGAGATTCTACTTATATACTTATCAACATACATGACAACCACATAATCAAAGAATCAAAATAATCCAAACTAAAAAAACATGGAGTATGGTATACTTGCAACCAAACACAAAAATAAAATATTCACTTAAAATTGATCAAATTATTTTGAGATTGACAATGGAAAAATATTAATCAACATATATGAATTATAGTAATATCTAAATATTTAATAAACCAAGGATAAATTAACCTGGTTACATTGCAAAAGAATTGAATTGCTTCTATAAAAGTCAATCTATTTGTAAGAACTTTTCAAAATAATAGGTTCTCAATTATAACCTTATAACTATAAGTTTTAAGGGTTAAACCAAAATAAAATACAGAGAACCACTTTTTATAATGGAATTATAATGAGTATCACAACATTGGTAAACTTCTTACAATGACACTATAGAGAGGGTTCCAAATGTCCCCTTAAAAAGGTATACACAAAGATAAAAATGTTCAAATAACTTTTGGGATTGGATTTTCCACCAAGATAATAAGCATTCCATGTCCATATTTATCCATGTTTATGCAACAATAAAATGTAGTTATAATAATGATAAATAGGGATAAATCACCTCCAACTATTAACACAATTTCCATCACACACCACTATAGGGTTGTGCCCTCACCACTATAAGGTTGTGCCCTTTACTTTAATAACATATTGAATGTAAAAACTAAAGAGAACTAGAGAAGTGACTAATAAAATTAAGATTACTTCCAGTTTAAAATACCATGAGTTTCTTTTAATTTCTAATGGATGTATTATAATCTCTAAAAATAAAAATAAAATTAATATCATTTTTTTTAGTTTTTAATGGAAGTTTTATAAACTCAACAACCAATTCAAACCAATATTAATTTCTTTCAAATTTATACTTTCAATGATCAATATGATCAAGTTATAATCAAGGAAATATTATTCATGCTAGTCACACAACTTTAAAACAACGCTCAAGTTCCTTGGGAAAATCCAATTGGTTTTATTACTAGTAACACTATTTAACAAAATAAAAACCTTTTTAAGATCGTAAAAATTAACCAAGAACAATAAAAGGCTCGACACACCAACCTAAATCAAAATTACCTATATCAATAACCTCAAATCCTTTTGGCATTATAATGGAAGAACACATTTAACTTCATCATAATTAAACATGAGAATAAAGTCCTATTGTACCTGCAATATACAATATTCCATTAGGGTAAATCCCAATAAGACAACTCATAACATGATGGAGGAAAAACCCATCATCCTTGAATAATATAAGGGTCAAACACCATATTATAATTTTATCTTTCTCATTCAATCAAAAATATAGAAAAAACTAATACATCATTAAATTGCATCCCCAAAAAATAACAATCCTTAATTTTTTTAAAAAAATTGTATCTTAGCCTATTTTGAAGGGTTAAGATGTAACTAATGCACACAAAAAATAATTCTACCTCTAAATTCCAATATCCACACTGAGTGAAAAAAAATATGAATCTTGATTACAAAAGAAAGAAGTGTTGATCACCTTTACTTCATTAAAAACCGGAAATAATAACATGGACAAGTTAAAAACCATGTTCTCCATGTTGACCATAAATGAACTCAAAAATATTCCAATCTTACCTCTTATTTCCTTTATCAATAGATAACCTCCATTCATTTGAACAAAATATTAACATTAATCTTCAAATCTATCTTGAAATAAAGAAGTGATAACAAGTAAAAAAGAAGAATAATTATTTAGAGAGTATAGTTACTATCCACAACATGGTTACCTCAATCAATTGTATTACTTGAGAGTGATTTATGTAAGAGAATATTCAGGACATGACCATCTAATAAGAACACATACACACAAAAAAAAAGTAAAAAAAATAAAAACTTTTTGTGACATTGTATTGAAATGCCATAGAAAGTCATGAATATTTAGAGTAGGGTTATTTAGGCATTGTCTCACAATCCCATAAAAGGTCATCAAGATTTAGAACAGGGTCTCATCCACCCACACACACACACACATAAACATTTTGTGTCATTGTCTTGAAACCCTATAAAAGGCCATTAAGCTTTAGAACATGGTTTGTTTGTTTCCATATTCTCACACCTCCTAGCCAAGAATTTGTAGCATGTATTGGCATTAAAAATAATATTTACTAGGAAAATAGTTAAGTTGTAAAGGTCACAGTGCCTTTAAACATCCATTCTAAGACAATTTATCATGGTGACTTGGGATATAAGGGCTCACTACCTTAATTTACTTCTTCATAGTCTATTTTAGCTAAGTCAAGGTTAGAACACAAAATACCACTTCAAGAGCATCTAAAGATTGTTTCAAAGTTTTTATTAAATATTTTATAACATATCATTTTACCTTATTTTTTATTTATGCCTATCTTAATAAGATGAACCTTTTAATATTTATATTTCATAATATATAATAGTAAATCTCTAGTTTAAATGATATAGCTAAATACTCGTGAGATATTACAATTTAATATAAATTAAAAATACTAATAGGAATAATATACTAATCTTGTTTTAGGTCTATGCACATCTAAGAATATGTGCATGGGATATAAAGGGATATAAAATGGACTAAGAGCTACTCAAATCAAGAACCTATGTATTTAGGTCAACTGGATGAGTCCATCTAAATCTAGATACTTGCATTAGATCAAAGCATATTATTCTACCAAATATTTTCTAATGGACCATACCTCACTATTTTGGCATGGGTCATTGCACCTACTTGTAAATCATCTTCATGTGTGATATCAGTCACTCACTATATTTTTAGAATCTATAAACATGCATGCTTCTATTCAACTAGTTCCACTTTAGATATTAGATTAACTTGTAAAATGGGAGAAAGTGATGGGTTGTTATGACCCTAACATATCCCCCAATGAATGGTTGAGAACTCCCTATATATCCAATACTTTGAGGAGGGAAATAAAATGTCATGTAGTTATTACCCATAAGTGAATGTGTGCAATTATGATCCACTAGTATGATTGCATCCTATTATATAGCTTTCAACACTTGACAATGGAAATTTTGACTTGGGTGAGGTGAATCAAACTTGGCTAGGGCTTGCTACTTGTGACTAATTTTTAGGGATTTTAGGACACCCCCTCTCAATGTGAATATGTGATCCAATATGCTTTCTTGATAATGCCAAATATTTAATAGGTGTAGATTTAACTTATATAAATAATTAAATTTTTGAGTAACCTCTCATGCCATTGACATGAAAAACATACAAACTGACCCATAACTATATTTTTAATTTTAAAAATGACCATTGATTGGTACAAGGACATGTCTAAGAGGGTTGGATGGTTACAAAAATTCAAAGGCATATGGGAATAATTAGAGGTGTTATTGTGGTGTGGAGCTAAACGCTTCAACTGTTTGTAGACACTAGAAGGAAGGATGCTGAAGAACTAGAGCCACCAGCGTCGGCAGTATGACCGACGTCGGTAAAGTGCAGTGGAGAAGGAGACCGGCGACGGCAGGAAGTCGGCCGACGTCGGCAGAACCAGACCAACAGGGACCGGCGTCGGTCACCTGTGTATTTTCGGAACTACTGTTGACGAACAATCAGTTAGTTGAACTGAGTGTTTGCATGCTAAGGGGCTAATTTAAGTCGCGGGCTGTGTGTCTAATTTTAGTAGTTAGAGTTCTATTTTTGTAAGCATGGGATCTTATTTATAGACCCATAAGGCATGTATTGTAAAAATAATTCTAAGGCAAGTAAAGGCATTGAAGCTAGCAAGGTCAAGGAGATCTACAGGTGTAAGGTCAAGGAGATCAGCTGAAGCATTCAAGGAGGGATAACAACTCAGGCTTTAGAGTTGTTGTGTTGAGCAAGAGAGAGAGGGAAGAAGGTCTTGAGGTGTGGCAAGCCTTTGAGGTGGAGGAAGAAGTGGCATCTTCCTTATTGTATTTTCTTCTAGTAGTATTTAATACAAGAGTGTGTATTGTCTCTCAAATTCTTTGCTGTCTCAAGTTTCTAGCTACTTTATCATTTTGGTATAATTTTGTGTTTAATTGCATATAAGATAGTAATCAATTGTGCTCTAATTGGTAGAGCTATAGATCACCTGACAAGTGGTATCAGAGCTACAGTTTGTAGGAAGTAGGGTATTGTTTTTGATTACAGGTCATTCACAGGGTTTTCTGATTGAGTGGGAGTTCAGCAATGGCAGGAGAAAGTAAGCTACGAATGGAGAAGTTTAACGGCAAGAATTATCAACACTAGAGGATGCAGATTGAGGACTATCTGTATCAAAAGGATCTGTACTTATCATTGGGTGGGGTTGTATGCAAGCCCACAGATATGAAGGATGAAGAATGGAACGTTCTTGATCGGAAGGCTCTCGGTTCCATAAGGTTGAGCCTTGCATCGTCTGTGATTTCCAGCTTATCACAGTGCAAGACAACGGAAGAGTTGATAAAGTCCTTGGCAAATTTATACAAAAAGCCCTCAGCTTCTAATAAGGTATATCTTATGAAATAGCTATTTACTTTGCAAATGCAGGAAGGTGGATCGGTACATACTCATCTCAATGATTTCCATGGTTTGGTGAACCAACTAGCTTCAGTCAATATTGTTTTTGATGATGAGGTAAAGGCTCTCTTGATTTTATGTTCTTTGCCTGAAAGTTGGGACGGTATGGTTATGGCAGTAAGTAACTCTGCATCTGCTTCTAAAATCTTAAAAGTTGATGATGTTGTGAGTGTGATCTTGAATGAGGAAATACGCAGGAGAAGCACAGGTGAATCATCAGGGAATGCTCTAAGTGCAGAAAGCAGGGAAAGGCAAA
The DNA here is from genome assembly GCA_037957365.1 of Torreya grandis. NCBI lineage: Eukaryota > Viridiplantae > Streptophyta > Pinopsida > Cupressales > Taxaceae > Torreya > Torreya grandis. Next base: position 2,292,125 of record JARHVA010002527.1, on the reverse strand, counting down.
GGGAGAAGGTTGAGCAAGGGAAATCAAGGTCGGGAAGGAGATTCGAGTCCAAAGGTATTACCTGTTGGTTTTGTGGAAAGAAAGGACATACAAAGAAGGAGTGTTGGTTGAGAGATAAAGAGAATCAACATGCAGGTATGGGAGAAGCAAAGGATGCAAATATTGTGATGCAGGATGCTCTCATACTTTCTTCAGATAGTCAGGTAGGATCATGGATTTTAGATTCTGGTTCATCTTTTCATGCATCCCCAAACAGAGATTTGTTCTACGAGTATGAACAGGGAGACTTTGGAGTTCTTTATTTAGGGGATGGTACGCCTTGTCAGATAGTTGGCAAAGGGAAAGTGTAGCTGAGATTGTAGATTGACAACACGTGGGTGTTGAAAGAGGTCATGCATGTTCCAATTCTGAAGCAGAGTCTGATTTCTGTAAGAAGGTTGGGAGATGAGGGATGCACAATAACCCTCACAACAGATTCTTGGAAGGTTACCAAGGGAGCACTTGTTCTAGCAAGAGGTAAGAAAGTAGATACTCTTTATCTGTCTACTTGTATTACTGATTCCACTTCTGGTGTAGATTCGAAGATGTGGCCTAATAGGCTTGGTCACAAGAATAGGAAGGGAATGGAAGTTCTTAATTCAAAAGGTATGCATTCAAATTTGGAAAGCATAGATACAGTTCATTGCAGAAAAAGGAAATTTGATGCTTTTGACAGGAACAAAGAAGCCTTGGTGTTTATGGAGGAGATGAAGGACAAAGATCAGTCATAGGGGCTGAATAAATCTGAACAAGGCAGCATGGACAGAGGTATGATCCAAGAAGAGCTCGCGGATGAAAATTTCATCACTTACAGGAACACACAGACACCGATGTCGGTAGCTTGGCACCGACGTCAGTCATCTAGATACCGACATCAGTCATGTGCAGACCAGCAGGGTCGGTAGGTCGGACAGGAGAAGTCTGACGTTGGTCATAAGGATCGACGTCGGTAGGAGGGACACTAGCGTCGGCCAGGGAAATGACGTCGGTAGTCAGGATCAGTGCAGGGAACCGACATCGGTTGAAAGCAGACTGGGAGATGGCCTAGATCGGTCACTGGAACGGATGTTGGGTGAATTACTAAGTCTCAAACACCCATGTGGAGGTCAGGAAAGGTATGTGAACCTCATATTCATTGTTCACCTTCTTTATATTGCTTACTGATAGTCACAAACTAGGAAGATGGAAGAAGCAATGCAGGTAGAATCCAGAAACAGTGGGAGCTTGGCATGGATGAGGAGTGTGAGTCCTTGGAGAACCAAACAGGTATTTGTTGGTAGTGTTGTCAGCTGGAAGAAAGCACTAGACAGAGGGATGGATTCCCGTTTTAGAGAAGAGAGTGGATGGATACATGAGACAGAAGGCTATGGTATATGGTCTTGATTATGATGCAGAACAATGGAGGTTTGACCATTGTATTTTATCTTTACCAGGTTGGATAATATTAGCTACATTATCCTGTTACTGTATTGTGTTACTTGTTGCAGGGTTTCATATACAGGGAGTTTTCTGAGCTAAGGGTAGAGTTGGTTCAGAAGTATGTCATGGAGAATTTGGGAGCAGCAAAATTCTTGTGGCATAAGATACAGGTATTGCATCACAGGTTTATGTGGTGGTTGGTCTTCAAAAGTAACATTGAAGAGGGATACAGAGCCTAAGGAACAAAATAGATGGTGTACAGGTACAGGTTGCAGCTGTTTATCTCCAAGTGGGAGATTCTTGTGGTGTGGAGCTAAATGCTTCAACTATTTGCAGACACTAGAAGGAAGGATGCTGAAGAACCAGAGCCACCGGCGTCGGCAGTATGACCGACGTTGGTAAAGTGCAGTGGAGAAGGAGACCGGTGACGGCAGGAAGTCGGCCGACATCGGCAGAACCAGACCAGCAGGGACCGGCGTCGGTCACCTGTGTATTTTCGAAACTGCTGTTGATGAACAGTCAGTTAGTTAAACTGAGTGTTTGCATACTAAGAGGCTAATTTAAGTCACGGGCTGTGTGTCTAATTTTAGTAGTTAGACTTCTATTTTTGTAAGCATGGGATCTTATTTATAGACCCATAAGGCATGTATTGTAAAAATAATTCTAA